>JARHVA010002104.1:0-70000 GCA_037957365.1 Torreya grandis | reverse complement strand
GAAAGGATCATCCCAACATACTGATGACATGAGTAGAAGGCCCAACATCCATATGTGCATATAGCATGTGCCTGATTATACTTATATTACACTCAAAAGATGAGTGAAATATATGTGTATATATAGTGAAAAATGATATGATATCTTCAAACATGGAACCAAAATATAAATTCCAAGGTGCTAATAAGACATGGAAATGTTGAATATTTTTATGGTTTTCAATGATTTTAATTTTTTGGGTATTTTTTGAATATTTGAAAAGAAAAGACTATCCTATGATCTCATCCAAGGGATGCTCATAGGTGTCTCCTTACTCAGAACTTGATGTAATAAACTAGTGGTACTATAATGGATCATATATATGTGTAATATCATACATTGTAGGACCTATGATGTTCTACATATGTATAATAAGACTTTATGGGAAGGAAGAAACAATAGAAGGAATGGGGGTTCATGGAACCCATCATTGTTTGATTTGTGGTTTCTTTGAAATAATAAAAATAGGAACATGTTTTGTTGCTCTAGGTAATTAAATATGTTGTGTAGTAGTAGATGAAGATTCCATGGAATTCACTATGTATCTCTAATGTAATGGTATCTCAAGTACTCACTACCTAGATAAGGGGATTGTTTGTTAATTACATTTTCATGAAGGATTAACCTTACTAGATTTGATAATTAATTTATTAGATATAAAATTATTTTTTCAAATGGATGTTCATATGGAATTCAAAAAAGTGTAATTATCCTATTGGAATGAATGTATTTAACACACCCATATTGTTAGGGTGTGGAGCTAAAAGCTTCACCAAGGAGCACACTTTAACAGGTTCGGGTCTACACAGTCACTGGCATCGGTCAGGAGTGACCGACGTCGGTCATGTGTAGTTGCAGAGACGCTGGCGTCGGCAGTGGGTCAGTCGACGGCGGTCACAGGCAAGCAGCAGGAACCGACGTCGGTAACCTGTGCGTCCAGAATGCTATTTCTGAGGACAGAAGCAAGTGTTTGCATGATGAGTTTAAGTTGTAGTCTTAAGCTCGCGTCTCTATTATTAGTAATATTATTTTTAGAGCCATTGTTAAAGAGGCTTAACTATTTATTGTAAGTGCATGCTCAAGTCTCCTAATTCTATATGTAGAATTAGATCTTCTTAGCTTTGTGTGAATTATTGTAGTAGTTCATTGTATGTGAATGTTGAAGAACAGTACAAAATTGAATCAATCCAGGTTTGTTGGAGTTGGTTGTTCTTGAGAGAGAGAGCTCTTGAGGAATAAAGATCTAGTGAGAGATTTATACGTCTAGGAGAGGTGTGGAAGAAAGAAGTTTCTTCAATTGTATTCCTTTTGTAAAGAGTTTGTTAATACAAGTTTCAGGGTGGTTTCTTGTATCTCTTGTTCCTTGCTATTTATCATTCTAGTTACTTGTCTATCTGATTTAATTCCGCATTTATTGCTTTCACAAGTGTAATCTATTGTTGGTTGATCCCCAACACATATAATGTATAAGATACAATGTGTAGTGTATGTATCTAGATCATCCCAATAACATATCAAAGAATATCATGAATGGTATAATTGAGAATGTAGTGACCACATGTGTTGGACTAACTTGTAAAGGTAAGCCAATTTCATGAAGGACCTATTTTGAGGTTTCATCAAATGCTCTAACCATTTTGTTAGAAGGACATAAATCATCATGTGTATACCCTGAATGAATAACTAATGTCATGGTTAGAACATTATTTCTACCACCATTATCAATCATAACATTATGTATATGTTGGTGGTCAAGGTATGATTGAATGAATATGAGTCATCATCCACAATCTCATTATCATAAAAATTAATATAAGGTATTTAAATCATGGGAGTTGTATGTCGTGTATAAGTACCAATAATTCAATCTAATGGGTGGCCATAATTTGGTGGAGGAGGATGTACGTTATATGCAATTTGTACCTCTAATTCCTTCTGAGAATGGTATTGCAAAGGGTTGTTAACTATTTTTTGATTATGGTGACCACTAGGTTGTGAACTGATTCCTTTGGAGGTTCATCATATTTAATTTTTTTTGTCATCGATAAGGTCTTGAATCTTATGTTTCACAATTAAACATCAATTCATAGAATACCTAAGGCCTTGTTGATATTCATAATAAGAATTTGAATCATATCATTTGGGTATAGGTCAACTCATATCAATGTCTATAGGATGAGGGAGATATATGAGGTAAAACTCCACAAGATTTAAAAGTATCGAAGCTAGAGACTTAGGTAATCATGAAAAATATCTTCTTGATACATTAGATAAGACAATCCAATTAGGTTGTTGTGACACTGCATTAACCATAGTAGTTTTATCCATTTTAGGTTATATACGTTTTACCTTGTAACTTGGTTTCATAGTGAATTTGGTATTTTATATAGTCAGTGCGTTTGCTACATACTTAAATTTGTTAAATGAAATAGGTTTCATTTTATGATCATGAACAATATGGCATAAGTTGTCAAAAGATTTGAATTTTTGTAAAACAAAGGACTCATGTAATGGCTAAAGGAAATTTTTATTGAAGATGTCTTGAATTTATTTTTCTACCATTGGATTGGTCATTTTAACCAACATCATCTTGTACCTTAAGACATATTCATTGATAGGTTCATTAGTTTCTTCTTTTATTTTTGAAATTTAGGCATATGAAAAATTTGTAGTAATGTTGATAGATAAGGGTGATAAAACCTGATCTACAATAGGTTTGAATTATTTTATTTATTGAATTGGTAAATCATAAACCCACCTTAGAGCATAGTCTTTGAGGCTCTGCAGAAATAGTCAATTCAAAAGATTATCTTTAGAGGCCTAATCAAGGCATACCACATAAAATGGTCTAAGATGTTGTTTAGGATCACCCTTGACATCATAAAATTGGAACTTAGGTGAAACAAAACCAATTGGAAAAGATGTAAAGATATTTTAGGTGAAAGAGGGTTATACAAAACCTCTTATGAATCAATAGCATAAGGTGATTTCATATAATTTTGTTCAATATTTCTAACCTTAGCTTGTAATTTTTTTATAATTTGGAAAATATATTTCACTTATTGATCACTAAGGTTTGATGTTTTACAAGTCACCAAAGGAGGTGTAGCCATATCTTGAGTGGATAGAGGAATTGAAATCAATAATTGGGTTGAAATGTGAATTTTTGCCATGTAATAGCAAGATTTATTTTGGGGAATAATGGTTGAAACACATATCCCATGCCCCCATTATAAGTATGAAGGTTTTATGTTCTTGAGGGGAGGGTTATTGGTATAGAATTAGTTGTAGTTCCACTTACGGATTCACCATCACTAAGTGAGTAAGCCTAATACTTAACATGCTTATTCATTTTTCATCCATTAAGCCCTTGTTGTTATCAAGGTGTGTAACTAATGCCTCTTTATATTCTATTTGAAAATGATTTTTTTATTAACATTTTTCATTGCTTACAAATGAGAATCTCATAATTTAAAAAAAAATTCAACTATCAAAAAAATAGAAAACCCTAGGTCAATACTAGGGTTTTGAGATCAATGACTGGGTTCACCAAATTTTTAACCTTAAATTTATTGGGTATGGAGGTTACATATATGATTAAGAATATAAAAATGAATAAGCACAAGGGTGATAATATATATATATATATATATATATATATATATATATATATATATATATATATATATTAGTCCAATTAATTTGTAGACTTAAATAAACAATACTCTAAATCTATAATACTAAGACATGCTAAAAATAGAAAGTAAAACTATTGATTGATATTGTAATTAATCAAAAATAAGAGTACTTAGTTTAATATGTATGTGAAAATATATGATAAAATATGTTATAAGTGGATTAGATCAGGATTCTAGACCAATCATCAAATTCTAGAACTTTTCACTTTGTGGCCTCAGACACTTGCATTAGATCTAGATAGTTATATCGACATTAGTGTTTAAGTTAGACATATGTGTTTGATATAAAATATTGATTGGATATATATATGACCATAATAATTCTTCTTGGTTTTTCATCACCTTTATTTTGGTGTGTTTAGATTGGGTGCATAGATTATCACTTTGTCAAATGATCAAACCCTAACTTCCTCACCTGTAGAGTTATAATGGGAAAATTACGTTAGTAAGAACATGGTGTGGAGCTTCATAATGGAACCATATATCAATGAGAACTACCTAAATAGATAATAGTTTGAATAGGGACTAAAAATTATGTAGTTCTCCCCTATGTGTTAGCTTGTGTGTGCCTAAAGATGCAATGTGTGATAATCAAGTACATAGAGTGATCTAGCTTGTAACTTGGAAAATATGGCTTATGGGATACTATTTGAATGATTCAAACTCATGGAAATACTTATGCTATAATTAATATGTAAATATGGATGAATAGAGGTAGGTTTTCTATCTTGAACACTTAATTGAGTATTATTGGTAAGTTGCCTTGTGAGTTGTTTGTGATTTCCAAGTTTTTTATAGGTGAGGAATGAATGAGGGTTTTTTATATGAATATATTTTGAAAATATCTTACACTAAATCACTTAGGTCAAACATTAGGATATGTTTCATTTACAAATTGGATGACTTTTTGGTACTGAACACTTAGTATGAAAATAGACACTAGCATCGATGTAGGCATGTGGTTGGGACACAAGTGTTTAGGAAGATAGAAATAGGTAGAGTTCCAAAACTATCAAGAAAGGATAATGATCAGGTTTATAATTTTTTTCAAAATATATAAGGCCTATTCATTTGAATAATAGTAGCCATACTAAGATATAAGTAATTTGGCACAAATAAATAGTGAACATGAGCCTTTTGGTAGAGATAAGGTCTTAGAATTGAAGGGTATAACCATGATAGGTATTTTAAAAGTGTATATGAATGAAGTGATATATAATTAAGATTTAGTGTCTACATTTATCTGTTATCCATTATCTATGATCCTATTCTAATATTTCATTAAAAGCTACTTTTTTTTCTTACCAAACTTGTAATTTTGAGAGTTTTATTCAAGTCTATAACTACTTCCTGTGAAGAGAAGTCCTACACATTGATCATATCCTCTCATAAACCATGACATAAAAATTTATTTATATTAAATATAGGTTTTTACACCATGAGATTCTCATCCTCAAATACAAAGGTTTAAATAAAATCATGTTAGACTTGTGGTCAAGTCTTAGATTCCATCCCATGTTCCTAGTGTATATACCAAACTATTAGAAGTGGTGTTAGGGTATAAATAAATAAATGTAACTAGTATTTTGGGTCTACACCATGAGAATACCATACATCTACACATATGAATATGCATTTCATGGTGTTTTCCTTCTAGGAAAAATGTCCTTTGTCTCATGATTGCATGTGCTAATTGAAATCAAGCTCATAAAAATTTGAAAGTATCTTCCTAGTGAAACTCATTTGAACTATGTTGATGTGGGTTTTAAGGACACTCTAATAACCTTATCAGGTAACCTCTAAAATTTAGGATTGATGAAAGGGTTTCAATCTAAGGCATAAGTTGCATGGTATTCTGTGTAATTACAACTTATTAGTGGAATAATGGTGAGAAAAAAAGATTGTCTACCACGGATAGGTCGACTATGGATGAACCTATATCTAATTGATATGTGTGGAATTATGATGGTTAAAAATATGGTGGGTAGGAATTCCAAAATAAACTCAAAAAAGAGGGAAACGAAAGCCAAAAAAGAAAGTCTTTGAACCACACTTGAACTTAGGTATGATGAGAAACCAAAAGACCAATATATATTGTAAGATGATGTAGCACACTAAGAAATCAAACTCAATTAGGAATTAATGGGAACAAAAAACAATAAACTTAAACATGCATAACCAAAGTTTACCATATTTGTTAGATTATTATTGCACATTTACAAGAGGGGATTATAATTAGCATGCAAAAGGGTTTTAAATCATCTATAGCTTAAAATGAATAACTGTATTGGAAAGATAACTCATGGATAAGAAAAATAACCAAAATAGTAGAATTACAACACATCTTACATAGTCCATAGAATTGGAGAAGAATCAATATTTGCATATCAAGACTAGATTAACAAAACTTCTCAAAATTTCCTATTAATCCTAATAGCCGAAAATTTCGCCCTCTTGGGAATGGGAGGTTACAAGTATAAATAGGCTTGAGATGGGGAAGATATCATTTCTCAATTAAATTCTAATAATTTAGCTTAAAAAAATAGGACTTGCATCATAATCTCATGTAAAGGATATATGTGCAGTAGTCAACCCAAAATAAGCTCTTACATCTAAAAATACAATATATATGTAATGTATACATGGAGCTAAAGTTCCAACTTAGAAAAATCATACAAGTACATAGTTATATTTATATAGGTGTTGATGTGGCACCACTAGCCAAATAAGATGGAGTGACCACTGGAGGGATTGAAGTAGTCATCAAAGTTCTATGTGGGATCAAAATTGGGCCCACTAGAGTTTATAGGACTGAAAATCCTCAAAATTGGGAACTTTGAGATATTATCTAACAATTGATTTTGTGGTTGTTACTAAGCCTAAATCCATATATTTTGCCTTGAGTTAATCTAATAATGCATGTGCTACATTGAACTCCTTATTTATGATGTCAAAATTGAGCAGGGAAGGTTTGAAGAGTTTGATGGCCTTATCCATCAACCTTGTTTTTTCAACTTCTGAGCTCCTAAATTCTGATTCTAGAGATTCATCTTTGGTTACCAAATATATTAGAAAAATTAACCAATTTCAAAACTTATTCATTAGTTTTGTATATAGTTCCTTCAACTTCTTCTTTAAATTTTGTAGCTACTAGGAGAAGGTTCTCAAAATTTGTCTTGTTGACTAGTTCACCTATAGGAGTGATCACATTAGTGACCCTCATGTCCTTCAAAATTTCTAAGGCCTAACTTTGATGATTAGAAAAACATATTAGTAGATTATTCATATGATTATGCCAATTGAGGGAAGCATACCTTCTTAAAATGATGTAGTTAAGGTACCATGATGTATCTATGCTGGACATCAAGTTTAATTAGTTGAAGGCACTAGTTCTAGAGCATTGAACAAAGATATTCAACCTCTTCCCTAGATCTCTCATTTGATGCAAAAATTTGGCTATATTCATTCTAGTGGATTGGATTCCTACCTTGGAATCTTGGATTCTATTTAAAATGTTATACAACTTAGTAGCTTCACTTTGTACATCATCAATTATCTCTTGAGGAGCATGCATAGTTTATCTATACGACAATTTTTTATATGATTCATCTTTGCGCTAATACATATCTTTCATGGCCTCACTGGTTGAATCAACAAAAGTGACTAAATATTTAGTATATTCATTAGGATCATTCGATCCTTTTTTTCTTTCTTTGCCAAGGGAAATATATTGTCTCTTTGCTCGAATTCAATGTATTCCCTTATACCTAAATTCAAAGCCTTCCTCTTCCTCACCCTTTGGATAGTTCCACTCTTCTTATCAAATCAAGTAGAGACTATGGTTAACACTATAAAAACTAGGTTCTGAATCTCATCCCTTGCACTCTAAATCTCATTTTCCCATTTTGGAATAATAAGTTCCCTTGGTTCTTCATCTTCTGGGCTGAGGTTTTTAGATGTGGAAGGTGGAGGAGTCATCAAAGGAGGTGTTATTGATGGAAGTAACACTATTTTACCTTTTTGTATGGGGAATTGGAGGGGTAGAAAGATAATACTATCCCATGGTGAAGGCTCTCTTAATGGAGTGATTTCAGCCACATATCGGGCCAAGACTAGAGTTGTTTTAATAGTCATAGTGGCTAATTTTATCGGTGAAGATTGTGGTATTGGTAGCTCTAGTTGAGCTTAATGTTTCTTGAGGGCTGGTGGAATTTTAATGTTATAGGTGGAAACCTTAACCTTAATTTGAAAATTAACCCATTTATTTGGGGCCTTTATTTGTATTGAAGGATAAATAATGGGTGTATTAATAGAACTAGACAAAATAATACTTGGGATAGCTAGATGAAAGTCCACAACTAGAATATTTATAGTGGAAATAGATAAAACAAGGGAAGAAAATACCTAACTTATGTTCTACCTTTGTTTTTCCATGAGGATTTATTGATAAAAATAGACAACCATAGTTCCTTCTTGTTGTAATCTTCCCAAGCTCATGGCCCTAGCCTTATCCAACTCTATCTCTTCATCATCTTGGGCTAGTTATTCACTAAATTCAAGCCCAATCCCCATCAATATTTCTATATCTTATTTATCCTCATTAGTTGAATATTCAACCAAAGATATCATCAGTTTAATTTCCACTTCTTATTCATTAAGGGATTCCTCTATGGTAGAAAGACCAAAATATGGCATTTATTTTATATTTTTCCCCTTAGAGGAAGTGGAAGGGTCCTTAGCTTTTCTTTGGTAAGTGACCATAGGGGAAGTGGAAGGAGAAGGAGATGGTGAGACAACCAGGTGAGCTAAACTAGTGGAAGATATCATGATAGGTGGTGTAATGGTGAATAGAGGGATAAAAATAGTGGATAGAGGGGTGTGTGGAGTAGGGGTTGACATGGTAGGGAGTGCTTGAGAGTATGCCTCCTCACTGATGGTAATGGATGGAGGTAGACTTACCAGATTTGAATAAGAAGAAGTATTAGTTAAAATTGATATGAAAAAAAACTATATAAACTTAGGGAGACTTACCTAGGTGGTAGGTATAAGTGGTGGTAGAGATGTCACCAGCAATGTGCTCTTTTGTCGGTCCTAAGAGGTGTTGTTTTTTCATTAGCAATAGTTTTTCTAAGAATCATATAAGTAGTGGCTGAAAATGAAGTGTGAAACTAAGGATGTGGGAGGCCTCTTATAATTTCTCTTATTATCTAAGGATTTAACTCCCTTTGGCTATGAGACTTTCCCTCTTAGAAATGTGATTATTATCTTATAGGAGAGGGGGGTTAGTCCTCCCCATCTAGATCATGTGGCTGAGTGGTAGGCCATTGATAACTCCATGTTCTTTATTATCAATATTCCATCTCTTTGGCTTGTTCTTCAATAATCTTAGGATCATACTGAATAAGTTAAGCATAGATTATGGATATCTATTTATCCTTTAGTCTTGTCCATACCTTAATATTATTTAATGCATTAAAAAAAAAACATCATGATGATACTCTTGGTGTCCATATGAAATGTTTAGCTTCTTTTATTTGAGATCTTTGAGGTGTGTTCTAATTCTCTTCTTAGGGTCCCATCCTATAAATTCCACATTTAAATTATAATATGCCCTGACCTTTCCAACTTGGATAAAATGTGGCCTACTCACAAATTAAAGTTTGGAAATATTTAAAGGAGCTTTATAATAGTAGGCATGATGTTTTTGACCCAACTCCTCATCAATACTATTATATAGTTAAAAAACCACCTCTTGTTCTATAATTTGTCTAGAATGTGGCATGGTAGGAATAAAGGAGCTATTGTTTTTCCTTAAACTCTAATGATTATATAGTCAGGGTAATACAAATAATCCCTCATTTTGATAATATTTTTTTCCATGTTTTCAGACAGCCTAGGCACCTAGGTGCCATAGATTTCCTGATATACTAGAGGGTAGATTTACTCAAATATATTTTGAATTTCACTCTTTAATCTATAAATGAACATGAAAATAATAATATTTTTAGATTCTATTACATAGATAATCTATTAAAGGCTTCCTTAGTTATCCAAGTGTATTATAGATGGTGTTTAGGCTTACATCGAGTAGGTAGGACATTATGTAGAAATTACCATTAGCCATTCTCTGATTAGGATAAAACATCTATGTTTTCAAATTTGCACTTATAACTTCTCCTAGTGAAACCAACTTGTCAGAAGTTAAAAGTATGTCTAACAGAGGGACCCATTCTACTTATACATAAGTTATGCTCTCAATACCATACAACCTGTTGGGTGAATATTTTGTCGTCAACTAACTGAAGACAAAATGGGTATATCAACCATAGCATAGGGAGATTTACACCACAAAAAGTATGGGTTTACTAGATCTGAATGAAGTAAATCTCTCCTCTCATCAAGGGGAGGTTCCCTATAAATATTTATGCGCTGGATATATGTATATAATTAAGCAGAAAATAACACATGGGATGGTATAACAACATCTACCTCTCTTTTTTCAAAAGTAATGTATGAAGAACAAAAGAGTGATATCCTAGTCTTTAGCTAACAACACTCCTCTTCTTTTAAGAATGGCATCAAATGGAGAGCAAAAGATTACCTGAAATAACAAAATCCACAAGAACAATTACGCAAGAACAAAGTCTTCCATAACTTCCTTCACCAATCTGGAACAAGCGTAACCGTAGAGTGAAACGAAGCACAAAGTCTTCGCCTAAAACTACAAAAGATAACTGAATCTCAAAGATAAAAGTAGCTCAAAGTCTATCCTCTACCTTTTAGAAGCGTTCACAGATAATATAAACACACCCACTTTGCTTATTAAATCAGATAAACAAGAGATTATCAAGAAAGAGAACATAAGAAACTATTTCCTAGACAACACAGATAATTTCAACACAAAGTCTGAAATAAACCTGCTTCTCATTCATTCAACAAAATATGATTTACAAGTTTGAGCACAAAGTCTCAAAAATTACTTCAATTTCAGCAGAGTGTTTGCTCTCAATTTTTCCAAGCCCCTTTACAAATGAAGTCTCCACTATATATAGGGAGAAAATCCTCAAAAACTAGAAAATAATAAAATACAAAAATATCTCAGTCAAAGATGACTCGTCTTTGACTTTGAGATATTTTTTTGAAATATTTACATGTAATTACATTCTACAAAATTGCATGCACTTTTCACAAAACAAAAGTGCATAAGGAAAGAAGAAGAAGAAAGAAGGGGAAAAAATTCAATTCTTATTGCCAAATTTCTTCAGATGAGCATCGTACATAGAAATAAATGCCTGAATTCCTAAACTGTCTAGTGCAACCATGTTCTTAGAGACGATTCTGGCTCTGATTAATGCATCCTTCAATGCTGTGATGGCCTTAGCATGACCAATTAACCTGGATTTTAGATTTTCCAAAGTTAACTGAGTGTCTAGAATATTATCCAAAGAAGACATTGAGAAGGATTTCTCTTCAAAATCTCTTTGAATCATCTCTTTGAAACTGTGGATCATTTCTCCTGCTGAGAGGAATTGGTTTTCCTTGGAGGTTAGATTGCAAGGTAGTTCTTTCAATTTATTGAGCATACTTACGTCACTTTTCTCACCAGCATCCCTGAAAGCTTTGAGATCCTCAATTAAATCTTTGAGTACCTAGATCCTAAAAATTAGTGACTCCTTGATCTCAACATAAGAGTCCTTACTGGAGATGACACCGATAAATATCAAAGTGCTTTTCTTCAGATCCTTCATCTCCTTCCATTTGGTAAGATATTTTTCTAAACTATTAATCTCTTGAGAGATAAGAGAGAAAAAGTCATCTAACTCTACCCTTAATTTCTTCATCTTGTCCATCTTTTTTGCAACTTCTGATAGCAAAGAAACTCTCTGAGTATGCATTTTTTCGACGTAGTCCTCTAGGAATTTTCCCTTTAAGTAAGTCTTCTCTACCTTTTAAATGACAGGGTAATCTATGAAGAAGGCCTCTGGAGATGCCGCTTCAGGGGGAAGAGTGAATCTTCTTATTACTGCCATTAGTTGCTCTATCTTGGCCTTGTAATAATATTTCATCTCCTTCTCTCGATCAAATTTCTGGACCATAATGTCCATAGCATACTAAAGATCACTTTTCACACCTTCATGAGTAACTTTTCCAAGTTCAACACGAGAGATGGAATAGCTGTTCATTTCAAAACCCTCAAGGGTTGCATCCTATGGAGGCTTGGCAATTTCTAAAAAAAATTGTCCTTTTTCTTCAACCAATTTGGAGAGGATCTTTGGCCTTTTAAGAGCCTTAGCTTCCATCGGCACTATTTTGCCAAAGTCAAAGTCATTTGGAGAGATGTCCAACTTCTTTCTTTTGGGGGTGAATGCTGACATCCAAGGTAGGAGAGAAGTACCTGTTGTGGCAATGGTTCCTTCAGCTAGCATTACCGTGATAGCTTCTACACTACTAGTGGTGATAGTGGTCATAGTTGGAGTAACAGGTGAAACTATACCAATTAATGATTTTGGCTCTTGTGTAGAACTTTCCCCCAGATTGAAAGAGGGAGATGACAAACTTGGAATAGACCCAAAGGAGCGAGGAGAACCTCCAGAAGTGCCCTAAGGATCGCCAAATATGACTCTAAAAGGAGAGGCGGCTCCAGAAGAGGGAACACTGATCAGAGAGATAAGAGAAGAGGGTGCCACAGGAGACTGAAGTGGAGAAGGAGAGATGCTCTTGAGTAGTTGTGCTTCTTCTTGTGAAGGAAGAGGTTCAGTGCTTGGCTGTCCTATCGAACGCTCATCTGTTTCCATTGGCTGAACTACCTATGTTTGAGGGCTCTGTTCTTCAGTTCCTTTAGCTACCGCTTCAGGATCTTCAGTAGTCTTTGGTTTCTTAGACACAAAGATGATTCTAGGCTTGTGAGGCTTAGAAGGGGAAGGTGCATCACATTTGTTCTTGGTTCTATTCTCTGCCTTTTTCTTCATCTTTACTTGGTATTCAGCCTCTGATCTCGTGATAAATTCTTTCAATTTGATTCCTCTGGCTGCTAACCAATCATTAGTGTTAGCCAATATTAGAACAAATCTTTTTCTTAGAGAAGTTAGTTCCTTCTGAGACCACTGAGTTGGAGGAAGAGGGGAGCCAACAACCTTTTCAGCTAGGTATCTACTATTGATGTTCCCATCGTCAGCCAGACTGGAGGGGATCTCTTTAAGCCCCAGATATTCAATCTAGTCTAGGGTCAGCCTACAGTAATCCATCTTTTTGATTTCTTTGGTTGTCCTCAGGTCGATCCAGATATTTTCAATCATGGGCTCATGGAACTGAGTTTTCTGCCTGATTTTGTCTTTGACTCTCCTGTAGTCAAAATTATCTCTTCTCTTAAACTGCTTTAGGGTGACCATCTGCATTTCTATTTCCATGACTTTGGCTTTGGCTGCTGTGGCAATGCAATACCTGCCAATTTCAATTGGAAACTTGAAACTTGGTTTCTTCAGCTCCATTTGTCTGGTATGTATGACAATTAGTTGTTGGCAAAGTTCCATTAGTACCAACTTATCTGAAGGGAACTTGGGGAGCATATAGGGGTAGCCTTGGAAAAAGCCAACTCGAAGATAGCAAAAGGTGGGAAATTGAAGGAACATGTAGCCATAGTCATTGACCACTGTCCAAGCATCATCTGATACTCTCTTCAGCTCAAGCTGAGGGTCGAAGAGACATAGAAATACGGTGAAGAAGGTGTCATTTACCCTTTTGAAATGATGGGTTGACCCTTGAAGTGTCAACTGGGGATAATATGAGTATACTGGGGTTGTCTTTCTATCCCCTTCGATTGTCAAACCTAGAAAAGTTTGCATTGTGGTAGCTATGTACATAAGGTACGAAGTCATATAAAACTTGGAAGAAGTATGTACCTTGGTTAGTTGCTCATGGAGAGCGTTGCTGATCTGCTCTCCCCAAAAGATGACCTGCTTGCCTTGGAGGATGATTTTAATGAATGGGTACATTCATTCATGGAACAATGAGTAAGACAGGAGGCCTCGTACTTTGCTGAGAAGGGTGATCAAGTCACCAACTTCCTCAATGAAGTCACTCCTTGGAAAATTTTGCATCCATTTAGATAGGTTGGTCCTGGGGGTCTTTAGCCATTTGTAGTTCATCACTTTCTTTGCCCTCTCAAGGTCTTTGTCATATTCCTTCTTGGCATCCATGAAGTCAATCTTGGTTACTTCGGTGGCTGGAGGGCACATGAAGACTTTGTTGATGAATTCAAGATCTAGCTGAATCACCACATTATCGCTGGCATCTGAGACCGACCTGATCTCTTTATTGTAGAAGTGGGCACATTAAAGGACAAACTATGTATGATGTGCTACTACTGGGAAAGTGGCAACCAGGTGGATGTTACTCTTGATGATCCTCTTTACCTCAGTGCTCAGGTTTGTCACCTTCATTCGAGTTATGAACTCAGCCATGTCCACGTGTCCAATTTTGGTGTCCCGGATGTCGTCGACATTTGAGGTGACCAAAGTGAGCGGGAAGATGCCCTGATATTTGTACTTCATCGTCTTTGCCTTCTTGGGAGATGCTTCCAACATTAGGACTGGTCTTGGTTGGATAGGTGTCGATGTGCAAGAGTTCACTGAAGGTACTGTAGTCATGATTACGAGATTAGGGGAAAGTGGATGAATTAGGGAAAATGTATTTTAAGTGATCCTGGTCAATAGAGGTCACTTAAAAATGCTAGGTTGGAAAAAGGGCTGGAAAATGAGGAAGAAAGGAAAAGAAAAGGAAAGGACTAAAATTCCTTTGGAGTTAGAAAAATCCAGAAGAGGGATGCACGAGCGGCAAAAATCACCACCCATGCATTCAGAAGTGAAAGAATGTAAGGGCGAAAAAATTCACCACCCATACAGGGCCAGCCTATAGAGGCAGTGAATTTCACCACCCTAGCAGGAAAAAGAGAAAAAGGTAGGGGCGGAAAATTTTGCTGCCCCTGCAAGAATGGCCTACACAGGTAATGAAATTCGTTGCCCATACACATCAGATGAGAAACATGTAGGGGCGGCAAAATTCACTGCCCCTATAGGGATGATTTGCACGGCTGGAGAGATGTGTGGGCAGTGAATTTCACCATCCTCGCAAGGAAAAAGTGGTTTGGGGTTGAGATATGGGTGGTGATTTTTGCCGCTCATGCAGGTCCTTGGGAAGAAACCCGCAGGCAAGAGGAAACACAGCAAAAAATCACCGCTCACAGAGGTTCCCAAGAGGAAGAACCATGGACAAGGTAGAGAAGGGGAAAATAAAATAAAAAGACCCTAACGACAATAAAAATGAACTAACAAAGCTAAAGAGGAAAGAAGCTAAGAAAGGAAGGACAAGAAAAGCAAATGCAAGACTTACCTAGAAAGCCGCACGTGTCACAGGGTGAAATCCGTCGAGTCACACCTCAAGTCATCCACTAGATCATCCAGATGCAAAGGGCAGGAGGAGAGGAGGAAGTAATGAGAAGAAATGGGGTTCAAATCAGTTTATATGGGGTGAAAAACAACCCCAACAACCTACCATGTGCGGTAATAAATGTTACGCACATAAACTGAGGCATGCTTGGGTGGAAAAATTTGTTGCCCTTGCATGTTTTGGTGAATTCAAACGTAGGGGCGGCAAAAATTGCTGCCATTTCAAGAAAAATGCAGGGGTGGCAAATTTTTCTGCCCTTACATTAGAAAGGTGAAAAATGCACTGGCGATAAAATTTGCCGCCCGTGCACGAAAACAAAAGAAAAGACCAACTCTAGAAGAAGTAGTCTGGGGGAGAGATTTTCTTGGTCACAACGAGATCATAACCACTCTCACGTTCTTAGGCCAAGATGAGAATGAATTCAAAAGCCGTCTCGAAAACAAACTTAGAGAGATAAAAGATGAAACAAACAAGTTTCGTAGGGGGTTGTTCCCAAAAATGGGCAAGATGATTTTAAAAACAATAGTTGGCTCTTGTTGGGGAACTTTGATTAATCAAATTGATTAGCGGGAGTAGAAACCAGTCTCTAAGTGCCTTCATCCAAGCCATTGGGCTACGGAGTCAAGTTAAAAATGAAAAAAAAATAGACAAAATGTAAAAACTGTACATATATACAAATAGACTTATCCAAGCCTCAAGGATTGAACAGCTTCAGATGCTACCCGCTATGAGGTAGTGCGAATGGTGTTCCATCTTGGTACTCCAACAAGAAACCATCTTCACCACAGAGCTGTCGAATGGTGAATGGGCCTCTCCACAGAGAGTCAAATTTGTTGTGCATCCCTTTTGGTTCTCGCCTCTTGTCCCACAACAAGACTTGATCTTCGACTTGGAAATCGTGAACTTTAGCTTTTTATCAAAAAGTGCCTTCACCTGGTTTTGATGCTCCTTAATCTGATCCACTACCATGGCTTGATGCTCATTCAGCTCGTTCAGGCACATGATTCTTTTGTCGATTGAGCTCTTGAAGGTTGAGTCTTCGATTGCTTTAGTTAATTTGAGCACTAGTAGTTCAAGGGTGATGGGGATTTCTGCATTCAATCCATATAGAAGCTGAAAATGCGACATACCTATAGCCGTTTTGGGTGTTATCCTATCTGCCCATAAAACATCATACAATGCTTTGTGCCATGTTCTTTGATTATCATCCACCAATTTTTTGATAATAGTGACCAGGTTTTTGTTACTCGATTCTATTTGGCCATTTCTTTGAGGGAGATAATCTGAAGTGTGGGATAAGGTAATCCCATAATAGAAACAAAATTGAGTAATTTCACGTGATGAAAAATAGGCTGCATTATCTGTTACGATCTTTAGTGGTACCCCAAACCTGGAAATGATATTTTATTTGAGAAAGCTACACACCACTTCAGACAGTGTGCTTGGTTGGGATGGCCTCCACCCACTTAGTGAAGTAATCTATTGCCGTGAGGACATAATCACGTTCAACACTTGAAGATGGGTTGACTATGCCAATGAAGTCAATACCCCACTGCTGAAATAGTTCTTGGATTACTACCGGCTTGAGAGGCAAAGCAGGCAACTTAAGTCTTCTAACGAATTACTGACACAATTCACACCTATGCACCCACTTGTAGGCATCCTGGAACAATGTCAGCTAATAATACCTTGCTCATAGAATTTTATGCACTATCACCGGTCTAGAAAAATGTCCTCCACAGGCTAGATTATGGAAAGATTCTAAGAGTCTTTCTTATTGTGCCTTGTCAACACAATGAAGAAATGCCCCATCCAGGTTTCTCCTTGTAAAGACCATTATCCCAGAGGACATAACCAACTGCTTTTAACTTAACATTCTATTTCTCTTTAAAAGAAAGATGAGTGGGACACTCACTGTATGTCATAAAATGAGCAATGTCAGAATACCACTCATCGGTAGTTGCAACAAAGAGGACCATAGGGATGCTTTCGATCACTACTTCTTCACTTTTTGATTCACCTGGAATGTTGTTGGTGATTAACTGGAAAAGACCCTTTCCCTATACGAGCTTGGTTGGTTTGATGTCTAGATCAAACTCCTGAGTCTTGGCAATCTAGTTACCTCTCTTTGTACCAAACTCTTGCTGAGTCAAAATGGATTTTACTATTGTGTCTAGTACGATAACTTTGGTGTGAGAGTTCAGGATATAAAACCTGAAGTGTTTGACCACTTTGACCACTACGTATGCATGCTTCTCCATAAGGGAATATTTTAGCTCATGATCCTTAAGTGGACAACTCATGAAAGAGATAGGAGATTCTACACCTTCTGGATTCTGTTGGACCAAAATGGCTGATAGTGTATGTTTGGAGGCATAACTATATATTTTGAAACTTTTAGTATAATCTAAACAGACCAAGACTTGTGCATGGGTGATTACTTCTTTAATTTCTTTAAACACTAATTTACCCTTAGTAGTCCACCTAAATGTGGCATTGCCCTTCATCATGTTGACAATGTGATGGGTTTTCTCAGCAAACTCAGGAATAAACCTTTGGAGAAAATCCACCTTTCCAAAGAAAGAGTGAACTGTGGTCTTACTGGTAGGCAGAGTAAGTTCCTGGATGGACTTGACTCTCTTTGAATCAATTTTAATACCTTCATGGGACACAATGTGTCTGAGAAGTTTCCCTTCAGTTACTCTGAAGACAGATTTCTTTGGGTTTAGAGAAATACCGTTATGACGATAGCGTTCCAGTATCCTTTGCAAATGGTGAACATGCTCGAAATGATGTTTTGAAAACACTATCAGATCATCCAGGTATACTACAATGAATTTTCTCATCTCATATTTGAAAGCAATATCCATCGCCCTTTGAAATGTGGCACCAGCATTTATCAGACCAAAGGGCATTCTTTGATAAGCAAATGTGCCCCACGGTGTGGTGAATGTTGTCTTATACTGATCTGCTTTTTTGACTTTGACTTGATTGTACCCCAAAAAGCCATCTAGTATTGATAACATTTTTGAACCTGTTACCATCTACAGAACTTGATCCATGATAGGAAGGGGGTAGTTATCCTTTAAAAACAATTGATTTAAGTTTCTAAAATCCACACAGATTCAAATTTTACCATTCTTTTTTTTGACAGGCACTATGTTGGCAATCCATGTTGAGTGATGGATTGGGAAAATTATCTTGGTGTCAAGCATCTTTTGTATCTCAGCTAAAATGGTACCTAAGATTTTTGGGTTATATTGCCTAAATTTTTGCTTGTAAGGTACAAAGTTGGCCTTCAGAGGAATGTCGTGACACATGTCATTTAGCCTGAGTGATTTCAAATCATCATAGGAATAGGCCAGTACATCTATATATTGGTGAAGTAAATTAGCAAGCTTAAATCTCTCCTTGAGAGTGCAGCATTTCCCAATGTTTACTATTTTAGGATCTTGCTTGGTTCCCAAGTTTACCTGATCAAAATCTTGAGAGGATTTTGAATCCGTTCGCTGTTGCTTAATAAACCTATCATGGTTATCAAACAACTTCTCTAGTGAAACTAGACCTTTGAGAATCTTATTCCCCTTAAGCTGTAAGAAATCCTCACCTGTATTCATATTTGACTCAGGAGTTGCTTCACATTCTCAAAGTTCACTACCTTCAAAATGCACTTGTTCAAAACTATCCTTTTGCTCCAAGAAGGCGATGATTTGATCATCATTGTTAAATACCTACCAATGGCTGACATTATCGGGTACACTTGGCTGAAAGACCAGCTCAATAGTGTACTTGTCTCCCTTAAAGTCTAGGTGAGGGACTAAGAGGGTAGCAGAGACATCCAATGCATCCGCTCGGTCATTGAATTCCCTTGGAATGGCAGAGATGTTGAAAGCATCAAAATTTTCAATCTGATCTTAGACCAAATTGTGATAGTGGTGAAACCTTTCATTTTTTGTTTGATAAAGGTTTTTCACTTGACAGACTATCAACTCAGCATCCCCTTTAGCATGGAGTAGCCTAATGCCTTATTCTTTGGCAGCCTATAGTCTAAGCAATAAGGACTTGTACTCAGCCGTGTTGTTGGTATTGTTAAACTACAATTTGTAGGACAGAAGAATAATGTCTCCCTAAGGAGATACCAACACAACCCAGCTCCCAAACTAGTAGAAGAGCAGCTACCATCAAATTCTAAGGTCCATACCTCGTTAGACACTGCCTTTTCTTTGAAAACTCCTTCGTTTGGGGAGAGAGGTTTTTTCCACGTATTCATTTTGATTTGCCAATTCTCCTGCTATGTTAGCTGAACACAATCTCAAGTTATCACTCGCAAGAGTTTCGTTAGATGTCCCATGGAACTCATCCATAGACAAGAAGTAGTTGCCCATGCCTGAAGACTCAAATAAAATTTGAGCTTTCGATGCCAATGATCGGGTAACTACATACCTTACTTCTTTTTCAAGAAGCAACTTCTTCATGACACCTTGGATTGGGATTCTTGATTTCGACAAGTCCATACTTAGCTCACCTCCCACATCTTTGCAAAAAAAATTCCCAAGTAGGATGCCGTAAGATGCTGGAATATCAACCACTAAAACCGTCATTTTTATCCACTTTTCTAGAAAAGTTGCGAAGGCATATTGAGTGTCTTTTATTTGACCAAGGAGAGGAACTTGCTTATTTTCCATGGAAAAACACCTCCCAAAAGTTTTGGTCAAGGTTAGACCAAGAGAATTCGCCACCTTTGCAGGTATGACATTATCTGAGGCTCCAGAGTCTATAATGCAATTACTCAGTTTATAACCATTTATAAGTAGGGAAACATAGAAAGGTTCTATTTTCTCAGGAGCAATAGGAGGAGTCACAACAAGATTATTTTGGGCTAGTTTATCTTTAGGGGGATCATGAACGGCCTTCAAAGAATCTTGCCCTATGGGGACGGCTTTATTTTTTACATATTCTGCTAACCTATCAAACTATTCTAGGTTAGCTCTCAAATATTCAACCTCTATCATTTGAATTTTAGTTTTTCTAGCATGATCAATTATATCAAATAATTGAAAAGAACTTGAGACAGAGGAAGATAGTCCATCATCTGTAATTTTAGTAGGTACAACACTGGTCTGAGCAATAGAAGTGGAAGGTATGGCATGGTTGGAGGAACTTACTTTTTTATGAATTACCCGATCTTTTGATTGTGGAGGCAATGGAGTTCCATGTTTGGTGATGGAAACTATTGGTTGGGGTTCTTCCTCTACCTTTCCTTTGTCAGTTTGTGAAGCTGACTGATTCTAAGATCTGGTGAAAATAACATAAGATCCATCCAAACCCTCCCCTATACTCCCAGCTTCATCCTGGTAATCCAAGAAACTGATATTGGAGTCGCCAGTTAATTCTTCTTCTTGTTCATCAAAGAGATTAGCATCTTCTTGTTGGTCCAACTGAGATTGAAATGAATTGTCATGTTCAGTCTCTAGGTAACTGACTGCTGAATTGGTAGGTGCTGCTTCAATGGCCAATCTCCTTGGAGGGGGAGGTAGGTGATGATTTGATTGCCCTTGGTTCCATGTAGTATTACCTTGATATTGCTGATTCTAGATCGTTCTCTTGGGCATACCCTGATAGGTAGGAGTAGACGTACCTTGGGCTATTTGTCTCTTCAAAGCTATCAGTTCATTTGTCAATTTCTACACCATAGGATCTGTAGTGCCTGAAGAACTTTCAGCAGATGAATAGAATTTATTTTTACTAGGGTATTTTTTGATCTTACCTACCAAAATAAGATCATCTTCGATCTCAGTAGCCAAATTTTGAGCCACTGCTAAATTTATAGGGACAGCTCGCCTCAATAAGAAACTTACTATGGAAAGCTGAGAGTTGATGAAAAAGCATTTGAGATTCTTAGGTGTGGGTTGAGCAATAGTTGGGATCCAGTTTCTCAACTTATTGAATTTAGCTATGAAATCCCTCATGGGTTCCTGGGATTCTTTTTTCATCTGTGTTAGCTGAGCTAACAAAGCATGTGCATCTTCAGTAGGTTTAAATCTAGCTTCAAATTTGGAGTTGAGCGTATCCCAGTCAGTTATTGACCTGACTTGCAGGTGATAGAACCAATCCGCGATAGCTCCTTGCAGGGTTTCCACAAAAAGTCTCACTGCTACATCTTCAAATTTGACACCAATTACACCACATGCTATGGAAAAAGCAGCAATATGCTCGTCAAGATGAGCCTTTCCATCACCAAAAAAGTTAGGGAAAATTTTCTTAGAATTACGAGGTAGTTTATGCAAAGGTGCAGTCAAGTTAAGAGGACCAAAGGAATTTCCCCACGGGCCTTGAGCCATAATGATAAGAGGATTAAATGGTGGGATAACAAACCTTGGTGGGGTATTTATAGGCAGGGCACGATTGACGGTAAGAAAAGAAGCTCTTCCTTGTGGGGGTGATCTGATAAGGTCAGGAGGAAGACTTCTAGATCATTGGAGGAAAGGCAGTGGAGGGAACAGATCAAAGTTTCTTTACTGTGCCAACTCAAACACGATGTCAAAAACACCCTTAGATCTATGGATTTTGGTGTAGCATGGAGTTGCCAGATTTCAAATGAAAAAGGGATCGAAATTGCTTCAATTTGAAGCTTGAGGCTTCAAGATGCTCATTTGTAATCCCCAGTGGAGTCATCAAAAAACTGTTGGGTGAATATTTTATCATCAACTAACTGAAGACAAAATGGGTATATCAACCACAACATAGGGAGATTTACACCATGAAAAGTATGGGTTTACCAAATCTGAATGAAGTAAATCTCTCCTCTCATCAAGGGGAGGTTCCCTATAAATATTTATGCACTGGATATATATATATAATTAAGCAAAAAATAACACATGGGATGGTATAACAACATCTACCTCTCTTTTTTTAGAAGTAATGTATGAAGAACAAAAGAGTGATATCTTGGTCTTTAGCTAACAACACTCCTCTTCTTTCAGGAATGGCATCAAATAGAGAGTAGAAGATTACCTGAAATAATAAAATCCACAAGAACAATTACGTAAGCACAAAGTCTTCCGTAACTTCCTTCACCAATCTGGAACAAGCGTAATCATAGAGTGAAATGAAGCACAAAGTCTTTGCCTAAAACTATAAAAGATAACTAAATCTTGAAGATAAAAGTAGCTCAAAGTCTATCCTCTACCTTTTAGAAGCGTTCACAGATAATATAAACACACCCACTTTGCTTATTAAATCGAATAAACAAGATATTATCAGGAAAGATAACATAAGAAAATGTTTCCTAGACAACACAGATAATTTCAACACAAAGTCTGAAATAAACCTGCTTCTCATTCATTCAATAAAATATGATTTACAAGTTTGAGCACAAACTCTCAAAAATTGCTTCAATTTTAGCAGAGTGTTTGCTCTCAATTTTTCCAAGCCCCTTTACAAATGAGGTCTCCACTATATATAGGGAGAAAATCCTCAAAAACTAAAAAATAATAAAATACAAAAATATCTCAGTCAAAGATGACTCATCTTTGACTTTGAGATATTTTTCCAAAATATTTACATGTAATTACATTCTACAAAATTGCATGCACTTTTCACAAAACAAAAGTGCATAAGGAAAGAAGAAGAAGAAAGAAGGGGAAAAAATTTAGTTCTTGCTACCAGATTTCTTTAGATGAGCATCGTACATAGCAATAGATGCCTAAATTCCTAAACTGTCTGGCGTAACCGTGTAATTGGAGATGATTATGGCTCTGATTAATGCATCCTTAAATGCTGTGATGGCCTTAGCATGACCAGTTAACCTAGATTTTAAATTTTCCAAAGTTAATTGAGTGTCTAGAATATTATCCATAGAAGACATTGAGAAGGTTTTCTCTTCAAAATCTCTTTGAATCATCTCTTTGAAACTATGGATCATTTCTCCTACTGAGAGGAATTAGTTTTCCCTAGAGGTTAGATTGTAAGGTAGTTCTAGTTTATTGAGCCGACTTACATCGCTTTTCTCACCAGCATCCCTGAAAGCTTTGAGATCCTTAATTAAATCTTTGAGTACCTGGATTCTAAAAATCAGTGACTCCTTGATCTCAACATAAGAGTCCTTGCTGAAGATGACACCAATAGATATCAAAGTGCTTTTCTTCAGATCCTTCATCTCCTTCTATTTGGAAAGATATTTTTCTAAACTATTAAACTCCTGAGAGATAAGAGAGACAAAGTCATCTAACTCTACCCTTAATTTCTTCATCTTGTCTATCTTTTCTACAACTTCTGATAGCAAGGAAACTCCCTGAGTATGCATTTTTTCAACGTAGTCCTCCAAGACTTTTCCCTTTAAGTAAGTCTTCTTTGCCTTTTGAATGATAGGGTCATCTACAGAGAAGGCCTCTAGAGTTGCCGCTTCAAGGGGAAGAGTGAATCTTTTTATTACTGCCATTAGCTGCTCTGTCTTGGCCTTGTAATAATCTTTCATCTCCTTCTCTCAGTCAAATTTTTGGACCATAATGTCCATAGCAGATTGAAGATCGCTTTTCGCACCTTCATGAGTAACTTTGCCAAGTTCAACACGAGAGATGGAATAGCTGCTCATTTCAAAACCCTCAAGGGTTGCATCCTATGGAGGCTTGGCAATTTCCAAAAATTTCTATCTTTTTTCTTCAACCAATTTGGAGAGGATCTTTGGCCTCTTAGGAGCCTTAGCTTTTACCGGCACTATTTTTCCAAAGTCAAAGTCATCTGGAGAGATGTCCAACTTCTTTCTTTTGAAGGTGAACATTGACATCTAGGGTGGGAGAGAAGTACCTATTGTGGCAATGGTTCCTTTGGCTGGCGTTATCGTGACAACTTCTACACTGCTAGTAGTGACAGTGGTCACAATTGGAGTAACAGGTGAAACTATACCAATTACTAATTCTAGCTCTTATACAAAACGTTCCCCAAAATTGAAAGATGGAGATGACAAACTTGGAATGGACCCAGAGGAGCGAGGAGAACCTCTAGAAGCACCCTGAGGATCACCAAATATGACTCTGGAAGGAGAGGCAGCTCCAGAAGAGGGAACACTGATCAAAGAGATAGGAGAAGAGGGTACCACAGGAGACTGAGGTGGAGAAGGAGAGATGCTCTTGAGTAGTTATACTTCTTCTTGTGAAGGTAGAGGTTCAGTGCTTGGCTGTCCTGTCGACCAATCATCTATTTTCATTGGCTAAATTGCCTATGTTTGAGGGCTCTGTTCTTGAGTTCCTTTAGCTGCCACTTCAAGATCTTCAGTAGTCTTTGGTTTCTTAGACACAAAGATGATTCTAGGATTGTGAGGCTTAGAAGGGGAAGGTGCATCACCTTTGTTCTTGGTTCTGTTTTCTACCTTCTTCTTCATCTCTGCTTGGTATTCAGCCTCTGATCCCATGATAAATTCTTTCAGTTTGATTCCTCTGGCTACTAACCAATCATTGGTGTTAGCCAATATTGGTTCAAATCTTTTTCTTAGAGAAGTTAGTTCCTTCTGAGACCACTGAGTTGGAGGAAGAGGGGAGCCATCAACCTTTTCAGCCAGGTATTTACTATTGATGATGTTCTCATCATTGGCCAGACTGGAGGGGATTTCTGTAAGCCCCATATATTCAATCTGGTCTAGGGTCAGCCTAAAGTAATCCATCTTTCTGATTTCTTTGGCTGTCCTCAAGTCGATCCAGATATCTTCAATCATAGGCTCATGGAACTGAGTTTTCTACTTGATTTTGTCCTTGACTCCCCTGTAGTCAAATTTATCTCTTCTCTTGAACTGCTTTAGGGTGACCATCTACATTTCTATTTCCATGACTTTGGCTTTGGCTACTGTGGCAATGGAATACCTGCCAATTTCAATTGGAAACCTAAAACTTGGTTTTTTCAGCTCCATTTGTCTAGTATGTATGACAATCAATTGTTGGCAAAGTTCCATTAGTACCAACTTATATGAAGGGAACCTGGGGAGCATATAGGGGTAGCCTTGGAAAAAGCCAACTCGAAGATAGCAAAAGGTGGAAAGTTGGAGGAACATTTAGCCATAGTCATTGACCACTATCCAAGCCTCATCTGATACTCTCTTCTGCTCAAGCTGAGGGTCGAAGAGACATAGAAATACAGTGAAGAAGGCATCATTTACCCTTTTGAAATGATGGGTTGACCTTTGAAGTGTCAACTGGGGATAATATGTGTATACTCGGGTTGTCTTTCTATCCCCTTCGGTTGTCAAACCCAGAAAAATTTGCATTGTAGTAGCTATGTACACAAGGTATGAAGTCATATAAAACTTGGAAGAAGTCTGTACCTTGGTTAGCTGCTCATGGAGAGTGTTGCTGATCTGCTCTCCCTAAAAGATGACCTGCTTGCCTTGGAGGATGGTTTTAATGAATGGGTACATCCATTCATGGAACAGTGAGGAAGACGGGAGGCCTCATACTCTACTGAGAAGGGTGATCAAGTCACCAACTTCCTCAATGAAGTCACTCCTTGAAAAGTTCTACAACCATCTGGATAGGTTGGTACTGGGGGTCTTCAGCCATTTATAGTTCATCACTTTCTTTGCCCTCTCAGGGTCTTTGTCGTATTCCTTCTTGGCATCCACAAAGTCAATCTTAGTTATTTCAGTGGCTAGAGGGCACATGAAGACTTTGTTGATGAATTCGGGTTCTAACCGAATCACCACATTACTGTTGGCATCTGAGACTGACCTAGTCTCTTTATTATAGAAGTGGGCACATTGAAGGATGAACTATGTATGATGTGTTGCTACTGGGAAAGCGGCAACTAGGTGGATGTTACTCTCGATGATCCTCTTTACCTCGATGCTCAGGTTTATCGCCTTCATTTGAGTTATGAACTCGGCCATGTCCACGTTTACAATTTTGGTGTCTCGGATGTCGTCGACATTTGAGGTGACCAAAGTGAGTGGGAAGATGTCCTAGTATTTGTACTTCATCATTTTTGCCTTCTTGGGAGATGCTTTTAACATTAGGACTGGTCTTGGTCAGATAGGTGTCGATGATCAAGAGTTCTCTGAAGATACTACAGTCATGATTACGAGATTAGGGGAAAGTGGATGAATTGGGGAAAATGCATTTTAAGTGATCCTGGTCAATAGAGGTCACTAAAAAAGGCCAGGTTAGAAAAAGGGCTGGAAAACAAGGAAGAAAGGAAAAGAAAGGGAAAGGACTAAAATTCCTTTGGAGTTAGAAAAATCTAGAGGAGGGATGCACAGGCGGCAAAAATCACTGCCCATGCATTCAGAAGTGAAAGAATGTAAGGGCAACAAAATATATCGCCCATATATGTCCAGCCTATAGAGGCGGTGAATTTCACCACCCTAACAAGAAAAAGAGAAAAAGGTAGGGGCATAAAATTTTGTTTCCCCTGAAAGAATGGCCTTCACGGGGGGTGAAATTTGCTACCCATACACGTCAAGTTAGAAATGTGTAAGGGCAGCAAAATTCACCGCCCCTGTAGGGATGGTTTGCACGGCTAGAGACATGCATGGGAAATGAATTTATCCACACTCATAAGGAAAAAAGGGTTTGGAGTCGAGGCACGAGCGGTGATTTTTTCCACCCACGCGGGTCCTTGGGAAGAAACCCATAGGCGAGAGGAAACACAGTGAAAAATCACCGCCCGCAGAGGTTCCCAAGAGGAAGAACCACAGACAAGGTAGAGAAGGGGGAAAGAAAATAAAAACACCCTAATGACACTAAAAATGAACTAACAAAGCTAAAGAGGAAAGAAGCTATGAAAGGAAGGACAAGAAAAGCAAATGCAATACCTACCTAGAAAGTCGTGCATGTCACAGGGTGAAATCTATCGAGTCGCACCTCAAGTCGTTCGCTAGATCATCTATATGTGAAGGGAAAGGGGAGAGGAGGAAGTAATGAGAATAAATGGGGTTCAAATTAGTTTATATGGGGTGAAAAACAACCCCAACAACCTGCTACATGTGGTAATAAATGCCATGCATAGAAACTAAGGCATGCTTGGGTAGCAAAATTTGCCGCCCTTGCATGTTTCGGTGAATTTGAATGTAGGGGCGAAAAAATTTACCACCCTTGCGAGTCAAGATGCAGGGTCAGAAAAAATTTCCACCCTTTCAATAAAAATGTAGGGGCGGCAAATTTTGCTGCCCTTACATTAGAAAGGTCAAAAATGCACTGGCGGCAAAATTTGCCGCCCGTGCACAAAAATGGAAGAAAAAACCAACTCTGGAAGAGGTAGTCTGGGGGAGGGATTTTCTTGGTCACAATGAGATCTTAACCACTCTCATGTTCTTTGGCCAAGATGAGAACGAATTCAAAACCCGTCTCGAAAACAAACTTAGAGAGATAAAAGACGAAACAAACAAGTTTCGTAGGGGGTTGTTCCCAAAAACGGGCAAGATGATTTTAGAAACAACACAACCTATTTAAGAAAGCCATATATATCCTAATTCCAAGTCTATATTTAATAATGTTGTTGGAGGAAATGTCTCCTTTAGGATTTGGCCTTTGGTACTTATCCAAAAATTATTTTAATTTCCCATCAATTGTGTTATGATTGAGATAAACATTGGATGAGACTTGGTTATAGGTCGTTTCAGGCTAAGGAAACCTAAGGTACCTTTCAAAAGCCCTACCATAAATAATTAAATCTATATTTTTTTTTTCATAATGTGAAAGTAATCTCCATGAAATGTTTTATTGAAAAATATACCTCTAAGTAGGTTTATGCAAGGCATTACCTCAGGTTTTGATACCACTAGATGAAGGCCTTATGTTTTAATGGGTAGCAGATCATTAATGTATTACTTCTCATCTGCAAATAGTTGGTCCTATGTGGATTAGGGTGACATAGACTCTACAACATTCTATAGGGATGGATAATAAATGAATCTAAATTCTAAAGAATCTTTATTAAACATTATATCCAAAAATTACTCACCTCTAGAATGAGAATAAATTAAGGGGGCTTGAGAATGTGCTTTACTTGAATAGGAGGCCATCTTTTATCAATCAAAACTATGAAATTTAGTTTACAAATTGTCTATTCTTTTCTCTATAAGTTCTCTAAAAAACTAGAGATCTTTGGACGCTTGAGGGATCATGATTGTAATTTTTGATTGATAACTACTAGTGTAGACTTTTTTCCCACTGGGTTTTGTCTACACTATCTTATTTAGCTTGCTTAGGTTAATAGGTCATTAGGATAAATGTACTTCAAGTCATTTTCTAATTGTGAGTTGAGTTGATTAACTTTTTGGGTGACCTAATTATTCACTATATAATGTATGTTCCTATGCACTTTTTGGCCAATGCTCATTAATACAATTTTCTTATTGTGAAGACTTGCTTCTTCTTTTAGATTGTTCTTTAGGTTTCACTACTTCATATAGATTCATCTCTATGCATTTGACCCTATCTAGTTAATCCTCATTATGGCCCACTCTGACATGGTATTAGAGATATGTTGGTAGATGATCACCATTGATTATATTATGAATCTTACATTTTAGCTTATTCAGGTTTTTCACTGATTTTAGTTTTATAGGGTTTGTTGGGGTTTTTCAAAAATCCATACAAATCTACATATCTGGGGTCTCAAACTGATAAGTGAATAATTCTATTAGATTTAGAAGATGTCAAAACCCTAGATTTGATTTCCCAAATGACATTATTCTATGACAGATAATTTTTGACAATTTTTGGAGGATCTAAAGGCATTTTCTTAGAACTTACAAAAATGCGTACATCTAGTGACTTCTAGGAAAAACCATTTATGTGTTTTTTTAGGTTTACCAAGAAAATAAGTGGGATTTTATTAGTTTTTGAATAAATTACTCCAAATTTACAAATATGGGATTTATTCAAACTTGGTAGAATTATGTGCCTGTAAAATCTGTGGAACCTGAGACCTTGCTTGCACACCCTATGAAATCTATAACCCTACTTGCATGCCCTATAAAAATTTTAACCCTGATTGCACACCCATTGGTTCTTGAGACCCCTGTGAGCACCTCTAATAGATCTTGACTAATAGTTACACAATTGATGGACCTTAACTAGCTTGCAAACACTTACCTAACTAGTGTGTTGTAGAAATGATGGACCCCAACCAATGTGAAATCACCTTTGGTAAACCTTAACTAACATAATGCATAATCAATGAGCCTCAACCAATGTGTAATCACAAATGATATACCTCAATAGGTATCACATGTTTTTCAAACCTTGATGGTGGTGTAAACACCCTCATTGGATCTAGACAGTGGTGAAGTCACTCCCCATAGAACCTGATAGTGATACAAACACACCCTGTAGAACCCACCAGATAGTGGTACAAGTATACCTTATAGATCTTGATGATGTTGCAAGCAACCCTATAAAAATTGATGATGGTACAAGCACACCCCAAAAAAACCCATCAATAGTGAAAATAACCCCAATAAACCCATCACCTCCTCAATTACTCTTGCAACTCTGCCATGTTATTCTTTCCACCTATGATGGTCTAGAAGACATAAAATTTAAAATAGTTTTTTGTGACACTATTCATCAGTAAAAAGGGGACATTTTGGGAGTGAAATCATTCATTAAGTCACATCACAATGTATAGTGACATCATAAAGAGGGAGAACCCTCATTCTACCCCTAGTTATATGGTGTGGTCACATGAAAGGGGCTTAAATTTATATTCATACTACTGGGGGATCAACTCTAGCACCTAATTATAGGTTTTAAACACTCAATATTTTTCAAATTTTGTAAAGTGGAGGATCACCTTTTCATATTAAACTTCAATTAAGCCTAACTTTTAGCCTATTGGTTATTTTGAGGTGCCATTTTTTTTAAGTTCATATATTTTTGAGAATTTCACATTAGTGTTTTATTTTACCTTGTCATTTTGAACCTATACAAATTTAGGGGTATTAAATTACTATCTACAACACACATAGTTCAACATATACTTCCTTTTTGCACCATGGATCTTATTTCAATTCTTCTTCTTATAATTTTTAACTATCACGAGTTGAAATTCAAATTGCAAATCATCTTAAGGAACAAAGGCTTACACTAAATCACAATGGGTACATAAAAAGAACCAAAACTTGACATAGATAAGGTGAAGTGGTACAAATTAAGTGACAAAGCCTATGGTTCATTGTGCCTGTATATGTCTTCTAACTTGCATTTTCATATCAAATCTACAACAACTCTAAATCAAGTGTGGACCTTATTGGATAACTTTTTGTAAAGTAGGAAGAAATGAGGGGCCATGAATTAGAGAATGAGCTCATTAGTTTGAGCCTTGGTGACTTTGATATGATTAAAAACTTCTTCACCAAGTTCAAATCACTCAGGTTATAGTTGAAACCATGTGGCATTGGCAAAAAAGATGATCAATTAATTATTTCCATCCTTATCAAATTAGGATCTAACTATTTTGTATCTATTTATACCTTCTATGCAACCAAATGTGCCCTTAGAATTGTATGGATAATTTCATCCTTGGATGACTTTGCTACTAACTTGACTCGAGCATAAGACAAGATAATTTAAATGATAACACTTAATTCCACCAAATATCATGCCTGATTTGTGAGTCATGACAAACAAAAGGCCTCCAACTATAAGGATAATAAACAAAATAATAAGGACATAGAGCAATGAAAGGGTTATAAATTTCATGCAAAGATAAAAGCATCCAAAGAGTCTTCCTCTTCAGATGGAAAACCCAAGAAAGAGTGACTCACATGTGGCTATTACAAGAAATCTGGCATGATGAGTCCAAATGTATGAATAAATAGATTGACCAACTAACAAAAACACTTAAGAAACACAATATCAATGTTCTTGATTCTTCCACTTATAGTTCAATATCATAGGCATCTTTTATGTCTAAAGATAGTAATAAGGGAAAATATAAGTGTAAATCACTTACTGTAGTCTCATCCTAGCTTTTGACATGGGTTATTGATTCTGGTGCATCATACCACATGGCCTCATCACAGGACATATTCACATCCTTAGATCCTTGTTCTATGTCTTCCATTATATTGGGTGATGATACTTATACAATAGTTAGTGGGAGTGGATATGTTGAATTGAATGATGGGACATTTCATGATGTTCTATGTGTTCCCTCTTTATCCACAAATCTCTTATCTATTTACTAGATCACTCACATCAATTCAGGAAAGAGAGTTGAGTTCTGACATAATTTTATGGTTATTAGGGAAGATAAAAATTATTACATTATTGAATTTTGGAAAGTAGATCACTAATATAGGTTATATACTTTTTGACATTTTTCTCCTAATCAACCCTCCACTACATTCGTCATTCATTCATATGAGGTGAGTAAATTATGGCATGAGGGATTCATCCATCTCAACTATCACTTCCTAAATCAAATTAGTCATTAAGACATGGTTTTATGGCTTCTACAAGTTAAGTTTTCTAATGGAGTTTTCCATGGTTTCATTCTTGAAAAGCATTCAAAGGAGAAGTATGACAAGGGAAAATCACATAGAGCTAAACATATATTAGAGATTGTTCATAGTGATATTTCTAGCCCATTTCTAAAACCTTAATTCAACATGATAAAGTACATACTTAATTTAATCAATGAATATTATAGGTACACTTGGGTGTATTTAATTAAGTATAAATCAAAGGACTTTGACCATTTTTAGGACTTCAAAGTGCTTGTAGAGAAATAGTCAGGTAAAGCCATCAATATTTTGTACATTGACAATGGTGGTGAGTATGTTAGCAATTTTTGAGAAACTTTATACATTATAAAGGATTGAAATACAATGTACATTTATATATTATCCTTATTATAATGGTGTTATAGATCACAAGAATATATCCTTGAAGGAAATGACCTATTATATGCTACACTCCAAGTATTTTACACCTCAGTATTGGGTTGAGGCCATTAACTACATTTATTTCATCTAGTACTGAGTTCCTCATAAAGAATTTAAGGGAGTCACTCATTTTGAAGTTTAGATCAATCAACAACCCATAGATTATCACTTCTAAGTGTTTGGTTCACCTGTTATGGCTCACATTTTGAAGAAATGTAAGGCATTAAAACCTCAAAATTAGTCTTGCATCTTCATTAGATATCTTAAGGGTGTTAAGGGATACATGCTTCTCCATCCCACCACTCATGAGTTGTTCATTGAGAGGAGTGCTCATTTTATATAGGGTCCTTTGGAATCCACACTCGACACCTCTCACCCTTCCTTAGATGCACACTAACTTGATGACAGTTCTAATGATTTATATCCACTTGATAAACCCTTTAATGATCTAAATTTTTCTTCTAGTTTTGATGATGAGAGTAGTGATGAGGATTCCCCTCCTCCTTATCCCATATTATCTTTAGATGATGAGGAATCCCCTCCTAAATCTCTAAACACTGGTCCTCTTTAGGCTAGATAGACACTATAAAGTATTATCTAATGGGTTGGAGATCTGTCAAATAATAGGTGCACACATTCACAATTCCAAGACGCCCCAAATTCTTTTATTGCATCTAATTTTGATCCATAATCATTTCATGGGACATCGGTCACCCTTGAGTAGGATAATACCATGGAAGATGATTATAGTTATTTGCAGAGGAATAATTCTTGGGATTTAGTCCCACTTCCTAAAGGAGGAAAACTTTTTTAATGTAAGTGGTTCTACCAAAAAAAATTTGTATTAGATAGGTCCATAAATAAGTTTAAAGGATGTTTAATAGCAAAGGGTTTTTCTTAGGTACTTGACATTTACTACACTGATATGTTTAGCCCAGTTGCAAAAATGAACTCAATCCGATTCACTCTCACCATTACCACAGTGCATCACTGAGATGTTCATCAGATGGATGTGAAAAGTGCATTTCTTCATGGTGACCTCAAAGAGGAAATATACATGGAGCAAGCATAAGGATTTATATAAGACACACACACACACACACACACACACACACACACACACACACACACACACACACACACACACACACACACACACACACACACACACACACACACACACATACTTGGTATGCCATTTTTTAATGTAGGTGGATCTACGAAACAAATTTGTAGTAGATGGGTCCATAAATAAGTTCAAAGGATGTTTAATAGCAAAGGGTTTTTCTTAGGTACTTGACATTGACTACACTGATATGTTCACCTCAGTTGCAAAAATGAACTCAATCCGACTCACTCTCACGATTACCACAGTGCATCACTGAGATGTTCATCCGATGGATGTGAAAAGTGCCTTTATTCATGGTGACCTCAAAGAGGAAATATACATGGATCAACCATAAGTATTTGTAGAAGAGTCTTCCTTTAGTTTGAATATATATATATATATATATATATATATATATATATATATATAAGGCCTTAAATAAGATCCTCGATCTTGGTATACCAAGATGGACTCCTTTCTTGTTTTAGTTGCATTCAATAGATGCCATTTTGATCCAAATGTCTACATTTTATGGTAGGATTATTCACTATTGATTCTGGTTATTTATGTGGATGTCCTATTGATTAAAGGGTTTCTCCATACAACATCATAATAGTGAAAAGTACTTTGTCTAATAGGTTCTTAATTACCAACTTGGGCTTTTTACACTACTTTCTTAGAATTAAATTTTTTTAGTTAGACTCCAAGATAACTATTACACAATCCAAGTATGCTCTTGATTCACTTTCATGATTTAACATGGTTGACTATAAGCTAGCTCTGACTCCTTTTCTATTTAGTGTGAAGCTTGAGGTTGATTGTCCATCTCCATTGGTTGATGATACCTTATATCAACAACTTATTAGTAGTATCATCTACCTTACACACACTATACCTAACATTTTATATGCGATGGGCATGGTCTCTAGATTCATATAGGAAGCACATGAGTTATATTGGAAAGTAGCTAATCAAATCCTCCACTACATTTAGGGTACTCACATTTTTAGGATTCACTATGGAGTAGGAATCAACATTGACTTAATTAGATATATAAATATTGGGATGGCAATATTCAAAATTTCAAGTCTACTTCTGGCTATAGTCTCTCCCTTAGTTTAGGTTTGATTAGTTGGTCTATCAAAAAGTATAATTCTATTACTTTATCTTCTACAGAGGTAGAATATGAAAGATATGTTAATATTTTCATTGAGGCTATTTAGCTATAATAAATTCTCACTAAGTTTGGAATCTAGTTTTAATGACCAATAGTCATCTTCTGCAACAAGCAAATTACTTTCTAGATCTATAAGAATCCAGTCCTCCATCAATGGACCAAGCATATCAATATTCACATGTATTTCATTTGAGAGCTCATCCATGATTAAGTGATTGATCTCTGATACATCTAGACAATAGATAAAATTGCTGATATATTCACCAAACCTCTAATTGAGAGTAAATATCTTAATTTATGGGCTCCTCTTAGGGTTCAAGTAGCTCTATCTTCTTCCTCCTTTGGTGGATCATATATATGTACTTGGGTATCATCAGGCCTTTGTGTTGGGACCTAATTCTTCTACCCACATAGGCCATGCTTAAGGGGGGGGGGTGTTGGTGTAGACTTTTATCCCATTGAGTTTTGTCTACATGGTCTTATTTAACATGCTTAGGTTAATAATAGGTCATTAGGGGAAATGTAATTTAAATCATTTTTTAATTATGATTTGATTTAATTACCTTTTTGGGTGACCTAATTCCTCACTATATAATGTATCTTCCTATCCACAATTTTGCCAATTCTCATTAATATAATTTTTTTATTATGAAGACTAGCTTCTTCCTTTGGATTATTCTTCAAGTTTCACTACTCTATACATATTCATCTCTGTGCATTTCATCCTATCTAGTTGATCCTTAATGCAACCCATTATGTCAATAGATTGATGGGGAGGTGATAAAATTTAAACTAGATCTTGAATATATTATCAAAAGTTTGAGTCTTGAATGTGTTTGTGTGTCATCAATGAAAATAATTACCTTTTTATTTCATTTGCATTTCAATTTGAATGCACCAGTTGGCTTTGGCATTTTCATTTATTTTCTTGATGGTAACTATATAGTAGCTTTTATGCATCTATTCATCACATTCTATATAGTTTTCAAATCTTCATTTATTCACCTCTTAACCTTGGTATAGAACTAGTTTATGTATATTTTGAGATTGTGTCTTCCATACTGTGAACTTATCTAGTTGTCATTCACTCGAGCCTTTAGATCTGCATATAAATTTTATATAATCTAGGGATGTGAGTTGATGCAATTATGCCATGTGAAACAACCTCTAGTCTATGGGGACTTGGGATCATGGGACTTTTCATCTATGTATGCATGTATATAGGTTCTATGTTATATAATGTTGACACCTGGCATGAGTTTGAGTTCTTGGGGGAATAAAAACTCAAATCCATGGGTCCATTATTTGATTAACTGAATATATCTTTCTTCAAAAGTTTGACCCAATAGGATTGTACTAATCATCATTTTAATGGATCTCAAAAGCTCATAGGTATTAAACTATGGGTTTTGAGGGCCATTATAACCATGCAAATTTTCCAAATTTTTGAATAAATAAAAAATGCCAATTGTCAAATGTCAGAGCTCAAAATCTCAGACCCTTTAGACTATGGGAATGTAGGATCATTAGACTATGTCAATCCTTTTATGGTTCTAAATTGATGAAAAGGTTCCATCTATCTAACATTTAGACTTTAAAAGCTTAGAATCACTAGATCATTAATTTTAATTTTAAATATTTCAAGGTTTTATGCAATGAAATAATGTTGCATGGCCACTTTTTTGAGTTTAAGAAATTTAAACACTTGAAAAATTTCTAAAAGTTGAGGGCTCCGTATACCATATAGATGCCACATGTCAAAATTTCAAAGCTTTAAATATTCAAGAAGACTTATAAACTTTTTCAAAGGTATCTAAGTTTTACATAACGTAATGATGCTACATGTCTCAATCTTGTATGCAATAAATCAAGTCTTGATCGTGACTAAGTAATGAATTCTTTTTTATGGTCCTATAAACATACAAAAGTATAAGAACACTAGGATGAAAACATTAGGATTGTTAGTCCATATAAATCATGAGAAATATGAAAACCCAAGGTTTATAATAAATCAAGATGATCCTTCAAGCTTTGATTTTTAATATTTGAATTAGACTGTAACTTTAGACTTCCAAGATAACCTTAGACTCTTGCATGAATAAATAATTATCATGGATTCCTAGGGTTCAAAGGGACCTGAATAAATATTTTCAAAGAAATGGACCCCTATTTTGAAAATTCAAAATGGGGTGTGTGTGTGTGTGTGTTAGGGTGCAACACTATGTACTTCCCACCATGTCACAACATCACCCTTTAGTCTATAGTTCAATGCAATGACTCATTGATCTAAATTTAAAACATGTTCCAATCTAGAAATAAAATATCCTAAGCCCTCAGTTATAAAGTTATAAGGTAATTGTTGTTCTATAGAAAAAACCTTTTGTATTGGTATCACCTCATGGTATCCTTTAGCCCAAATTATGATATGGGTATCTGAATCACTTATTACTAAGGACACAACTTCCCATGATGGAACACCTTGATTTGTTTCAGTGTAATATATGTATGTCACACCAACTTGATATAAAAAATATAACTTCAAACCTCATTGGTGATCACATAAATGGTGACTTCCACTCTCTAATATTTAACTATGGAAATTTTTCTATTGTTATCATAGATCTAGATGAAGGTTGATCTAGTTGATATAACTGTAAAAGTGGTTCTATCTTCATATGGGAAAAATTCAAATATAAAATTAGTAATGCATTATGTTTAGGCTTTGTGTCATCCTTAAACCAAATGTTATCCCCTTATGCATAGGGTGAGCTAGGTTCTTTAGGAATGATATAGGGATTTATCTCAACTTTATTCAAAGGTATGATGATAATCTTGTCCCCTTAGTGTGCCTTCAACTAATTACATACTATGTTGATGGTCATATGACCATTGTATGCCCATTTCTTATTTGTCAATGCAGGGTATAAAATTATATCACTATTCATAGATGACTTTGAATTCACCTTAAAAACTTATATCAATAACTTTAAATTATACATCCTCAAGTTACCCAATAGGCTCTATCCTTATGTATTATATAGACTCAATGTACCTAGGTTATAACTAAGTGAAGGTCATTCAATGGATTCTTATGTAGACCAAGGATTCATATTTACAATAACTCTAAAGTCAAATATAACATTTGGAAACTCATATGATGATAATTCGATATTCATTCGAGAATAAACATCCCATAGCTTCTTGGTCTTTACATACCATACCTCCTTATAAGTGCATCGCTAACCTCTTTATGCGTAGTTTTACAAACTATTTAGAAGTTTGTGATGTTATATGACATGCATTCCTTTCAAAAAGTACTTACCAATATAAGTAGGTATATCAAAGTAGTAACTATGCCATCCTTCCTCATGATGTGCAAAATTTGACCATACATTTTTGCATCAATGATTGCAACATCACATTTAGACATAGTTTAATATTGTATATTATGAAATACCTATGATGCATTATACATTAGACCCTTTTCCTTTGTATGATTTGATATTTATCTTACTACACCTATTGAATTTGATGATCTTATAGTATCTCTATGGGTGGTAATCATTACTCTAAATGTTGATGTTGGGTGGATGATTACATGAACTTAGGATCCTTTGGATTTGAATTTACCATATTAAAATTTAACACCAATTTTTATCTTCTCTACTTTTATAAGATGGGTCAATCTTCTATGTGATGCTACCTTGGAACTTTGAAATGTGCGCAATAGACCTATCTCTATGGATTGGTTGGGTAGTTTCATGTGAAGTGATTATATTCTCCACACAAATAACAGATAATCAATTATCAACCATTTTTATTATTATGTATGTGATTACCTCATTTGTATATGCCTCAATACCCACCTCTATATACTGATTATTTTTGTTTAAAACCCAAACCTTTTTATTGTTGGCCATCATATCCCCCATATGATATTTTAAGAGAAAATAGGGCCAATATTGATTGCTACTATTGAAGTGACATAATGTTCCATGGTTTTTGATAATGAGGAGATAGATGGATCCATCCTATTTAGTACTATAGAGTCTATGGTGTCTAACTTGATTCACCCTGAGGTTGATAATGAGGTGTGGTTGGAACCCATCTAGGAACAACTTGATTCACAATTTTAATCTCTATATATGGGCTTAGAACTCTTGTTTTCACAATAAAATTTAGTTATTCTGCAATTATGAAAACATTATTACTGATGTCTTCCTTTAATTATTGCAGTGTTCGATAATTTTTATCATCAAGATTGTAAAACTTGTAAAAATTACAATACATATTATGAGGTTATTTAATGTTATTTTTGGACATGTCATTTCACAATCACATGCACTACTACACAACATATCTTATATAATTATGTTTTGAATCATTAGGATTCATTCCTATGATGCCCCTATTTTCCACATTATACACACTAAAGGCTTAGTTTAAGCATGTTAATTTCATGCATCTCATCCATCTTGAAAAAAACAACATTTATATTTACATCAATTTTCATAGTAGGCCATGAAATATCCCAATAGTCCTCTATGTGATCTACTCAGAGTGTAGCTTCTCAAGTATTGGCCTTGTTAATGTACTAATTTTGAGTAATAAAAAACCTAATTTGAAGCTACAAGCATTCTAAAAACCATGAAACCTTATTTGTATCCTTAAATTGAAATTATACTCGGGTCATCACATTGGATAACCTATGATCATAGTTCTATATCGATTCACCTAATTTTTAGTAAATCTCTTTCAAGTCTTAGATTGTATGAATCACATATTTATTCATTTTAAATTCTCCAATCAACCCATCTTTGACTTCCTAAAGGATTAATTTGGTATCATCCCTTTTATACATGAATTACAGAGATATAACTATTAAGGCTCCTATGAACTCACACTTCTTTGAATCCTCTATAGTTACATCTATAACATGTCATTTCATCTTGTAGGTTAACATGTATTGTTTAAGGTCAAAAAACCCATCATATGGTGTCAAGGTAAAAAAACTCTGATAGTGATAACCATGCTTCATGTGCTTGAATTTAAAACCACTTTTTTTTGTGGACTAGACTTTTGTAGTGTCTTAAGACTTGTTGTGACTTGAAAACCAACCTCCTCAATTTCTTCCTATCCAACACTTTCTTAGTGTCTTCACTAAGTCTTCCAAATTTATCTATGAAATAGTCAAACCACTTACTATATTTACCATCTTCTACACTATTTATTCTTCTCTCAATTAACAAAATAGGTAGATGGGATGTGTACCCTTGAACTTAATGATCCTTATATGCAACTTTTTCCTCGTTTGAGTTTTAACCTGATTTAATCTTGTGACTTAACATAGCTTCTTCAACATATTTTTCCTTCTCTTATCCAAATAATATTATTACATTTAACTAATCTAACTACTCTTATATTACATTTTTAATCCCTTTTCCTCTCTCTCTTTCATCTCTTTTTAATCATTTTCCCAATATGTGTCTCTTTTTACACTCTCACTTGTACCTTCTCCTCTTTTGGGCCCTCTCATTTCCTCATTTCCATAATATCCATAATCTCTATCTCCTCTCTAACCTCCCATTCTTTATTTATCTTCCAAAATTTATACTCTAATCATACTCACAACTATATTAGGATTTTTATATTTATCCCATCTCTTCTGTTGTCACATGTCTCACTCTAGCCCCAAAATTCTATTCTCATTTTATTTCTCTAAATCCTCCATCTTTTAGGTTTAGGTTCAAGTTTCTCATCTTAGTTATTTATCATTAAATTCCTCATCACACACGTCCCCATAATGTCCAAAGTGACTACTCCATGTTAGCCAAGATATGCACCATGGCCTTTTCCATAATGAACCTTTTTAGTAAAGTAGGTAGTTGCTACAAAAAATTTATCTTAGATGCCTCTTATGAATAAATCATTCAAATGAAATATATCCTTGCATGACAAACTGATTAATGTATCTATCAATAGTGGTTTTCATCTAATGATATATTATACACATCTAATTAGTATCTAAGCCTCATAATATTTATACCTTCTCTTCATTCCAAGTAAAGCACTTTATTTTTCTCGACCTAAAGTAGTAATATTCCAATATTGATAACTAGTTAGCTAATAACCTATGTAATTCATACCGAAATATTTCATATATTTTTCAATGTATATGCTTCATTATAACCTCTCTTTATATCTTCATATTATCTTTGCATCCTCTACTAATAAATTTTGAATTATCTCATCCAACCATCATTCCAAATTTTTGTCCAGGTAACCATGTTATAATTTTAAAAGTTCCACACTTACTACACCATTATTAGCATAGGTTATTAGAAAATCCACTAGAACATGCTAATGTTTATTACTATGTGAATTAGAATACATTTTAAGAACATATATCAAACTATAGAATAAGTTGAGTATCCATTATGTTTAAAGTTAATGATTATCTATTTAAACACAAAATTAATTATACATAACATCCATTATTATTATATGATTAAACATATTTGAACATAACATAATTTAAATACAGGTGGAAAAATTATAAAAGACATTCAAATAACCATGAATCAATCTCTATATTAATCTCTTATAATTCAAAACTATTTTCCTTTCAATATGAGCACTATGTATAGACTTACAATGCTTGGCCTCTTTGCATTATAACCTTTCATTTCTACCTTTGAAGGGTTCTTCTCATATTATACAATCTCTTGATATACATACATAGGCTGAATACATAAAAATTATATATGCTATATAAAAATTTATACATCATACCTTTGTCATGAATTTACACTCTATGATTTTACAGACCTAAGTCCACTACCAACATAGAGGAAATCATGGAAATAAGACAAACAAAGCGATGAAAATAAAATAATATAATCAATCAAACATAAGTGCAATAAATTACACAACAAGAGAATCTTGTATAAAGAATACAAGAAATACATGACACACAATATGTAAAACAACACATAAACACAATAAATATGAGTAGTCATACAACAAGTAAGGTAACATTGAATGTAACACAAAATACCCATGTAATGAAGCAACCCCACACACATAGAAACATGTTGTGTGTGTATATTTCAAATATAATGCTTAATATAATAATTGAAAATATGAAAGATATAACTTGAAACACATTGAAATGACCCAAGTGTATGCATTCCTTTGATGTAAGCGTGTTGGGTGAATATTTTATCACCAGCTGACTGACAGCAAAATGGTTACATCAACCATAGCATAAGGAGATTTATGTGGTAAAATAGGTGTGGTGACCACAGCTAGAATGAGATAAATCTCTCCTCTCAGCAAGGGTAGGTTCCCTATAATTTATTTATATACTATAGCATATATAAACACACTAAAAATACACACAGGGGTGAAATCATACCATCCATCTCTCTTCTTTCAGAGATGATGTTCACATAACAGAGGATAATTCTAATGTAATTACTAAAAAGGCACTTCTCTTCTTTTAGAAGTGATATTCAACAAACAACAAGATCCTTCCTAGGTAGGTAGCAGAAACCACAAGAAACCAGTGAAAGCACAAAGTCTTTCATTATATCTCCTACTGATTAGGACAAAGAAACACAGTATAATTAAGCGTAGCTCAAAGTATGCACCTAAAACTACAACAGAGTAAAGTATTATGAAGGATAAATAGAGCTAAAAGTCTCTCTAGTATCCTTTACACAAAACACAAACTGAAGACACTTCTGGTAGCATAAAGTCTCCCACAGTTGACTTCAGGACATCTTCTAGCTTATTTCCACTTGTTCTACTTGTTTGATTAAATGGACAAGAATGTATTTAGGAAATAGACATAAGAAAAATTTCCTAGATGACACAAGCTTATTCCAACACAAAGTTTGAAAGGTCACATGATTTCTCATTCATTCAACAAAATATGATCAACAGTCTAAGCTCAAAGTCTCAGGATTGCCTTTCAATTTGGGCAAATCTTCACTTCTAATAACAGAGAGATCTCACCTATACAAAATGAGAGATTACAATATATATCATTACAAGAAAGGCTTGGGTACTTCTTTTCATGAAAATAGCCCATGATGAATTGAATGCCTTGAAAATCTGTCAAAGGGCCACGCTAGAGCAAGTCATTAGCCTCAACTTTGGCATTCTAAATTATATAAAATGTCCTTTCCTCAACATGGGTTATCTAGTCTTCTTTTAGATACTTATATAGATGTCCATTTGCCTTTACTTAATGCAAAAAAATAGGCCACATCCTTCAATGTTTGTGTTCCCTGATGTCCACCTAGTGGACTATTCCACCTACTAGAAATAACTCTCCTACAGTTATTTATAGATTTTCTATAGTTGCTCTCTCTTTTCTTTGCCATATTTTTTCTCTTCCTAAGCAATCTAAGCTCTCAGGGCTACCTTCTCACTTTCTGCTAGTCATTGAGCTTGTTCTCAGGTCTTTTGAAAACTAACAGTTATTCCATCACCCTAAAATTGACATCCATGGGGGCATCACTAGTCACCTTGAACCTCTTTGAACCTTGAACTCTTTTGGTTCAAAGTTCAATGGTTCAAAGGTTCAATGGTTTTGTGAAGGGCCACATTCGCTCTCTTTTTCTTCTTCGGCTAAACCATTTGGTTGAACTTCTTTCTAGAATCTTCTGCTTCCTTCATTCACTCGTATCTTCCTTTCAAACTTTGAACTATTTTAACCCTTTGAACCTTTGAACCATTTCAGTTCAAGGTTTAATGGTTCAATGATTCATTCTCTTTCTTTGAAGCCTTTTATTCTCTAATTCCATCAAACTTATTGAACTCGTTGAACCTTTTGAACCATTTTGGTTCAAAGTTCAACATTTCAATGATTCAATCTTATTTATTTGATTTCTTCAAAGCTTCAAACTCTCTAGATTTTCTAAGTCTATCTAAGTCATTTGAACCTTTGAACTCATTGAACCTTTGAACTCTTTTTGGTTCAAGGTTCAACAATTCAATAGTTCAATATTTGCTCTTTGATTTCTTCTTTTCTTTAATTCTTTCAGACTTATTAAACTCGTTGAATCTTGAACCTTTGGACCATTTTGGTTCAAGGTTCATTGGCTCAATGGTTCAACCTTATCTCTTCAACTCCTTTTATTCTCTAAGTCTATTGAAGTCGTTGAACCTTTGAACTTGTTAAACCTATGAACCTTGTGGAGGCGGGGTTCAATGGTTCAAAGTGGTTCATTCTAATTATTTGAATCCCACTGTTAAGTCTTTTGAATGAACTTTTGCATTGAACCATCCTCAAAACACTAAGGAAAAGGCTTAAGTGTTTTGAACTTTCTTTGAGAAAGCCCACCTATTGAACCTGTGACTTCCTTAGCTGAAAAGGCTTTGAATATTTGAAAAACTTTACTGCTCAGAACATTTTTGAGAAAAAAAGAGAGAGTTTTGGTCTGTAGGACCCAAATGGTTGGTATGTTGTCCACAAAAGCAAGTGACAAATTTTGGGAACAATAGCTGGCTCCAGTTGGGGAACTTCCATCAATTGAAATTTTGAAACAATCGAAGGGAGTAGAAACCAGAATCTCAGTGCCTTCATTTATGCCATTGGGCTATGGGGTCATGATACCCAAAAAGAAAGGCACCAAAAACAAATGAAAAACACAAAGCAAAGAAAGACTTTACATATATACAAATGTACAACTAGACTTATCTGATACTTCAAGGATTGAAGTGCTTCAGATGATGCCCACTGTGAGGTAGAGCAAATGGCGTTCCATCTTGATATTTCAACAAGAAACTATTTTCACCATTTAAATGATGAATGAGAAATGGGCCTCTCCATAAGGAATCAAATTTTCCACGTATTCCTTTTGGTTCTCTCCTCTTGTCCCACAACAAGACTTGATCTCCAATCTGAAAGTCACAGATCTTTGCTTTTTGGTCGAAGAGTCTCTTCACCAGACTTTGATGCGTAGCAATTCAGTCAACCACCATAGTTCTTTGCTCATTAAGTTCAGTCAAACACATGATCCTCTTGTTGATGGAACTTTCAAAAGTTGAATCTTCCACTGCCTTTGCTAACTTTAATTCTAGTAATTCCAGGGTGATTGGTATCTCTACATTGAGACCATACATAAGTTGGAATGGGGACATGCCAATTGCCCTCTTGGGTGTAATTTTGTTTGCCCATAAAACATCAAGAAATGTTTTATTATATGTTCTTTGATTGTCATCTACTAGCTTCTTGATAATGGTCACCAGGTTCTTGTTGCTTGAATTTGCTTGACCATTTCCTTACGGATAAAAGTTAGAAGAATGGGAGAGAATAATCCCATAAGAGTAATATAATTGAGTGATCTCATGAGAAGAGAAACATGTTTCATTAGCTGTTACAATCTTGGTTGGGACCCCAAACCTTGAAATGATGTTTTCCTTGAGGAAATCATGTACCACCTCTAAAGTAGCATGCTTAACTAGAATGGCTTCCACCCACTTGGTAAAGTAGTCTATGGCTGTGAGGACATAATCATGTCTAGCACTTGAGGATAGATTTACAGTGCCAATGAAAATAATCCCCCATTGCTAAAGTGGCTCTTTTATCACCACAAGATTGAGAGGTAATGCAACCAACTTGGGTTTGCCAATGAACTATTGACACAGGTCACATCTACGCACCTAAGCATATGAATCTTGAAATAGAGTAGGCCAATAATACCAAGCTCACAGAATCTTATGGGCAGTCACAAGCACAAAAAAATGTCCTCCACAAGCCAAATTATGGAAGGACTCCAAAAGTTTGTTCTGCTACGCTTTACTTATGCAACCAAGGAATACCCCATCAAGGTTCCTCTTATATAGACCATTGTCCTATAGGATAAAGTTGGCAGCTTTCAACTTAACAGTCCTCTTTTCTTTATGAGACAAGTGAGTAGGACACTCACCATAGGTAAGGAAATGAGCAATATTTAAATACTACTCATTCGTAGTGGTGATAAAAAGAACTATTGGCATGTCTTTAATTTCTATTTATTCATGCCCTGCTTCTTTTGGTATGTTATCAATAATTAATTAGTAGAGGCCCCTTCCCTACACAAGCTTCATTGGTTTGATAATAAGATCAAGCTCCTAGATTTTAGCAATCTAATTGCCCCTTTTGGTTTTAAACTCCTGCTGAGTTAGTTTGGACTTGACTATTGTATCAGGGACTAAAGCAATAGTGTGTGAGTTTAAGATGTAAAAATGGAAGTGCTTTATCACCTTTACCATAGCATAAGCATGCTTCTCCATGTTTGAGTACTTTAGATCATGAGCTTTAAGAGGACACCTCATAAAGGAGATGGGAGATTCCACACCTTCTTTGTTTTGCAGAACCAAGATGGTTGAAAGCATATGTTCAGAAGCATAGCTATACATCATAAAGTCTTTGGTGTAATCAGGACAAACTAGAATTGGGGCATGGGTGATAGCTTCCTTGATGTCTTGAAATGCTGAATTGCCTTCTTCAATCCAGCTGAAAGTGGCTTTGCCCTTCATCATATTGACAATGTGGCGAGTCTTCTCTACGAATTTAGAAATAAACCTTCACAAAAAATTCACCTTTCTAAAGAAAGAGTAAACTGCAGTCTTACTGGTAGGAAGAGCAAGCTCTTGAATGGATTTGACCCTTTCTAGGTCGATCTTTATGCCTTCTCTGGACATAGTGTGATTGAGAAGTTTACCTTCTATGACTTCAAAAATTAAATTCTTGGGATTAAGAGAAATACCATTCTACCTACATCACTCCAACACTTGTTGTAGATGATTCACATGATCAGGATGATGCTTAGAAAATACTATCAAGTCATCAAGGTATACCACAATGAACTTACCCATTTCATTCCTTAAAGCAAGATCCATTGCTCTTTGGAAGGTGGTGCCAGCATTGATCAAGCCAAAAAGCATTTTGTGATATGTAAAGGTGCCCCAAGGTGTCATGAAGGTAGTCTTATGTTGGTTTGCTTTACTGAATTCCACTTGATTATATCCTAAAAATCCATCTAGCATTGATAATATCGTAGCACCAGTAATTGTTTGCAATAGCTGATCCATGATGGGCAAGGGATAGTTGCCTTTTAAAGATGATTGATTCAGATTTCTGAAATCAGCACATAGGCAAATTTCTCCATCCTTCTTTCTCACAGGAACTATGTTTGATTTTTAGGTGGAATGATGGATTGGGAAAATAATCCTTGCATTTAGCATTTTTTGTATTTTAGACAAAAGCATGCCTGATATCCTGAGATTGTACTGCCTTTGCTTCTGCTTGTGAGGCAATGACCCAATCTTGATAGGAATTTCATGCTTGATTTCTTTAGGTCTGAGAGATTTCAAATCATCATATGAATATGACAAATCATCAATGTAATGGTGAAGTAGAGTGACAAATTTGAGTTTTTCATTAGGGGTACAACAATTCCCAATGTTGACTATTTTTGGATTGTCTTCTGTACTCAAATTTATTTGATCAAAATCCTTGGAGGATCTTGAATCTATTTGTTGTTCCTTGATAAACCTATCATGCTTGTCAAAAATCTTCTTAAGAGGAACTAATCCTTTGGGAATTTTATTCTCTTTGAGCTGAAGGAACTCTTCATTAGCTTTTGAATTTATTTTTGGGGCTGATTCCCACGGTGGAGATTCACTACCTTTAAATTGAAGCTCTTCAAAGCTATCTATTTGTTCCAAAAAATCAATGATTTAGTTGTCTCCATTGAATACCTACCAATGGTCAGCATTATCAGGTACACTTTGTTGAAAGACTAGCTCAATAGTGTACCTATCTTCTTTGAAATCTCGGTGAGGGACTAACAGAGTTGTAGAGATGATCAATGCATCTACACGACTATTGAATTCTCTTGGCACGACAGAAATACTAAAAGCATAAAAGCTTTCAATGTAGTTCCACACCATATTGTGATAATATTGCAATCTCTCATTCTTGGTTTGGTATAGGTTTCTCACCTGACAAACCACCAGCTCAGTGTCCCCTTTAGCAAAAGGAGCTTAACACCTTTATCTTGAGCAGCCTTCAATCTGAGCAACAACGATTCATACTCAATAGTGTTATTAGTGTTGCTAAGCTAAAACTTGTATGAATATGGAAAAATATCTCCTTGAGGAGATGTTAAAACAACTCTAGCTCTAGAACTAGTAGAAGAATTGCTGCCATCAAATTCGAGAATCTAGACATCATTAGAATCTGATCTTCTTTCATATTTTTCTTCATCAGGAAGAGATGATATTTTCTCATGTGTACCATGCCCTACCAATTTTTATGATGTTTCATCTAATTTTTTTGGATTATCACCTATGGAACTTTTGTCTACTAAAACAAGAACATCTTCAGTATAGAAAAAGTAATTACCCATACTTGAAGACTCAAATAGAATTTGAGCTTCAGGATCTAAAGTTTGGGTAATAACGTACTTTGATCCCTTCTCAAGAAGGAGCCGTTGCATGATGCCCTTGACAGGAATCCTTGCCTTAGATAGGTTCATGCTGAATTCTTCACCAACATCTTTGCAAAAATTTTGCCCATGAAGAATGTCGTAAGAGGCTAGGATGTTGGCCACTAGGACTATCATTTTAATTCTCTTATCTAGGAAGGCCACAAATACAAATTGAGCATCTTTTATTTTTCATAGTAAAAGCACTTGTTTGATTTCCATGGAGAAACATCTCCCAAAGGCCTTAGTTAGTGTGAGACCAAGAGAGTCTACCACCTAGGTAGGCATGACATTGTCAGATGCACTAGAATCTATAATGTAATTGTTCAGCTGATGACCGTTTATCAACAAGGAGACATAAAATAGTTCTATCTTTTTAGGGGTAGCTGGAGGAGTAATCACAAGATTATTTTGGCCAGGTGTATTCTTTGGGGGAATAAGAGTTATTTTTAAAATATCTTGTCCTACAGGGACGATTTTATTTTTGACGCATTTAATGAGTCTATCCAACTACTCAATGTTGGATTGCAAGAATTCAAACTCAGACATTTGAATTTTGGTCTTCTTAACATGGTCAATTATATCAAATGACTGAAATGAATTCAAAGTAGAGGGAGGCATTCTACCAATCTATTTTTTACTAGGTGTAAGACTGGTCTACAAATTTGAATCAAAAGGTGAAGGAATATTTGAGGTACTTAATTTTTTAGTAATCATCAGGTCCTTTGATAGGAAAGGTAGTGAAGTTCTTTATTTATAAATTAAAATTATTGGTTGAGATTCTTCCCCTATTTTTCTTTTATTTGCTTATTGAGCTGACTAGTTCTGGGACTTGGTAAATACTACGTATGATCCATCAAATGCTTCACCTTTACTTTTGGGTTCATCCTGGTAATTTGAGAAACTAATATTGGAATCACCAACTGATTATTCTTGGCCTTTTGCAAAGATATTAGCATCATCTTCTTGGTTTAACTCAAGTTGGAAATAAAAATTAGATTCAGTTTCAAGATAACCAACTGCTGAGTTAGCTGGTGCTGCTTCAATGGCAAGCTTCCCTGGTTGGGGAGGAAGGTGATTTAGGTTCCCTTGATTTCTAGTAGCATTGCCCTGATATGATTGGTTTGGAAACATCCTTCTTGGTATATCCTAATAAGAAGGAGGAGTAGACATCCCTTGTGCCATTTGCTTTTTGAGAGCTAGCAATTCATTTGCTAGATTTTGCACCATAGGATGAGTGGTGCCTATAAAAGAATATTTAGAAGATGAAGAAAATTTACCTCTATTAGGATCTCTTCTTAACTTTCCTACCAAGATAAGATCATCTTCAACCTCAGTGGCCAAAATCTGAGCTACAACAAGATCTATTTGGCCAACTCATCTCAATAAGAAACTCACTTCAAGAAGCTGAGAGTTGATGAAGAAGCATTTGAGATTCTTAGGTGTTGGCTGAGCAATTATAGGAATCTTGTTCCTTAGCTTGTCGAATTTAGCAATGATGTCTCTCATGGGTTCATGAGGCTCCTTATTCATTTGTGTAAGATGGGCTAACAGGGTGTGTGCATCTTCTACAGGCTTGAAACTAGCCTCAAATTTGGATTTGAGGGCGTTCCAGTCAGTTACTATTTGTGCTTGTAAATGATAAAACTAGTCTGTAGCAGCACCTTGCAATGTCTCCACAAATAGTCTGACTGCAATGTCTTCATATTCAACACCTATTACACCACAAGCTATGCAAAAGGCTACTATATGTTCATCAAGATGAACCTTCCCATCACCATAGAACTTGGGGAAATTTTTCCTTGAGCTATGGGGTAGCTCATGAAGAGGTGGGGTTAGATTCAGAGGACCAAAAGTATTACCCCAATGGCCTTGGACTAACATGATATGGCTATTGAAAGGAGGGATAATAAATCTCTGTGGGATATGTATAGACAAAGCTCTGCTAGCAAAGGAAAGAACAACTTTGCCTGGTATTGGGAACCTGATGTTTATAGGAGGAAAACTCCTAGTTCACTGAAGGTGAGTTTGTAAAGGGGAAAGATCAAAATTATTTTGATGCACAAGCTCAAAGATAAGGTCAAAAATACCCTAAGCTCTCTGGCTTCATGTATATGGTGGATCTGCTAGAGTGTAAAATGAAAATGGAAAAGAACTAGAACTACTTCAATTTGAAGCTTGAGGCTTCAAATTTCTTGTTCTTCCCCATCGAAGTTGCCAAAAATTGTTGGGTGAATATTTTGTCACTAGCTGAATGATGGCAAAATGGTTACATCAACCACAACATAAAAAATTTAAGCAATAAAATGGGTGTGGTGACCATAGCCAGAATGAGATAAATCTCTCCTCTCAGCACGGGGAGGTTCCCTATAATTTATTTATATACTATGGCATATATATATAGACTAAAAATACACACAGGGGTGAAATCATACCATCCATCTCTTTTTTTTAGAGATGATGTTCACAGAATAGAGGATAATTCTAATGTAATTACTAAAAAGGCACTTATCTTCTTTTAGAAGTGATATTCAGTTAACAGCAGGATCCTTCCTAGGTAGGTAACATAAACCACAAGAAACTAATAAAAGCACAAATTATTTCATTGTCTCTCCTACTGATTAGGACACAGGAACACAACAAGATTAAGCACAGCTCAAATTCTATACCTAAAACTACAAAAGAGTAAAGGATTATGAAGGATAAAGAGAGCTCAAATTCTCTCTAGTATCCTTTACACAAAACACAAACTGAAGACACTTATGGTAGCACAAAGTCTCCCACAGTCAGCTTTCAGACATCTTCCAGCTTTTTTCCACTTTTTTTGCTTGTTTGATTAAATGGACAAGAATGTATTTAGGAAATATACATAAGAACAATTTCCTAGATGACACAATCTTATTCCAACACAAAGTTTGAAAGGTCACTTGCTTTCTCATTCATTCAACAAAATATAATCAACAGTCTGAGCTCAAAGTCTTAAGATTGCCTTTCAATTTGGGTAGAGCTTCACTTCTGATAACAGAGAGATCTCCCCTATACAAAATGAGAGATTACAATATATATATCATTACAAGAAAGACTTGGGTGCTTTTTTTCATGAAAACAACCCATGCTGAATTAAATGCCTTGAATATATATCAAAGGGCCATGTTGGAACAAGTCATTAGCCTTAACTTTGGCATTCTGAATTATCTCAAATGTCCTTTCCTCGGCATGGGTTGTCTAGTTTTCTTTTAGATACTTACATGGCTGGCCATTCACCTTTACTTAATGCAGAAAAATAGGCTACGTCATTGAATGTTTGTGTTCCCTGATGTCCACCTAGTGGACTATTCCACCTACTAGAAATAAATCTCCTACAGATATTTCTATATTTCCTGTAGTTTCTCTATCTTTTATTTTCCATGTTTTATCTCTTCCTAAGCAATCTGAGTTCTTGAGGCTACCTTCTCACTTTCTACTGGTCACTGAGCTTGTTCTTAGGTCTTTTGAAAACCAACAATTATTCCATCACCCTAAAATTGATGTCCACGGGGACATCACTGGTTGCCTTGAACCTCTTTGAACTTTAAAACTTGAACTCTTTTAGTTCAAATTTCAATGGTTCAAAGGTTCAACGGTTTTGTGAAGGGCCACATTTGATCTCTTTTCTTCTTCGATCGAACCATTTGGTTGAACATATTTTTGGAATATTTTGCTTCCTTCATTTGCTCAAAGCTTCCTTTCAAACTTTAAACTATTTTAACCCTTTGAACCTTTGAACCATTCAGTTCAAGGTTCAACGGTTCAATGGTTCAACGATTCATTGTCTTTCTTGGAAGCCTTTTATTCTCTAAGTCCATCGAACTTATTAAACTCATTGAACCTTTTGAGCCATTTTGGTTCAAAGTTCAACGTTTCAATGATTCAATCTTATTTCTTTGATTTCTTCAAAGCTTTGAACTCTCTGGATTTTCTATGTCTATCTAAGTCATTTGAACCTTTGAAATCGTTGAACTTTTGACCTCTTTTTGGTTTAAGGTTCAACAGTTCAATCTTCACTCTTTGATTCCTTCTTTTCTTTAAGTCTTTCGGACTTATTTTACTCATTAAACCTTGAACCTTTGGACCATTTTGTTTCAAGGTTCATTGGTTCAACGGTTCAACCTTATCTCTTCAACTCCTTTTATTATCTAAGTCCACCGAAGTCATTGAACCTTTGAACTCATTAAACTTGTGAACCTTCAAGAGGTGGGGTTCAATGGTTCAATGGCTCAAAGTGGTTCATTCTAATTGTTTGAAGCCTGTCATTAAGTCTTTTGAATGAACCTTTATGTTGAACCCTCCTCAAAACACTAAGGAAAAGCCTTAAGTGTTTTGAATTTCCTTTGAGAAAGCCTGCCTATTGAACCTGAGGCTTCCTTAGCTAAATAGGCTTTGAATATTTGAAAAACTTAACTACTCAAAACATTTTTGAGAAAGAAAAGAGAGAGTTTTGGTCTGCAAGACCAAAATGATTGGTATGTTTTCCATTAAATCAAGTGACGAATTTTGGGAACAACAAAGAGAAAAGAAACCACTAAGAAACTATACACCCATAATTAGATATAAACCCATATATCCTACATATAACTAAATGATACCATTAGAACCTCATATGCATAAAAATTTACATGTAAAACATTTACCAATATGTGATATTTATGATATACTAAATTGCATAAAAATACAACATGCAAAGATAAAGGCAAAAAAAATTTTACTTTTGTTTTATCAAAGTTATAACAAAAAAACTAATCTGTAAATAAGCCAAGGGGGAAAAACATTAATAAGAAAGAATATAATAATAAATAAAACAAGGAACAAGCCAATATGAAAAATAAAAAATAAGATAAAATAGGAGGACCACTACTAACTTATAACTTCCCTTAGAAATTTATATGCACTAGGTAAAAATGTCTATATATGTATGTGATGTCATTATTAATTTGTCTACATAGGTTATTTGGATGCGAGATAATAATAAAATATAAGGGCCAAAGAAACAATGCAATCAACATAAACCAAAAGGATCGGGGAATAACATAACAAAATAAAACATACGAAATAAGAAGGTAACTTCAACATTCAAATAAGATAGATGTCTAAATCAGAATAATCTATAAGGAACAAACAATGCATGAGATAAATGTAATGGAATACAAGGCTATAATAAAACATAGTAAACCCAAAATTCATACATGACATAAAACTGAAAGCAATCAGAAAGATAAGAAATAAATAGAGGAACACATAAAGAAGTTATGCACAATAATTTTTTGTGTTTGAACAAATGACATCAATAAGGAATGTGAACCAATATGAACATACCATGAATAATATTCCACCATCATACCTTCAATATTAAGATAAAAAATAATGTGGACCATGAATCTAATGAGTCAAAAGTATCACCTTCACTAGTGTTATCATCAATATAATATTAAGTTATATAATGACTACTATCAATGTTACTTTTATAGTAGTCATTATTTTTTCAATTAACTATGATATTTTTAATATCCTCTTGTAAAGACACACTTATATTATTCCAAAAATAATTTTGTATGGTACAAATTTGATATGTGTTTTATCTTTAAATCTAGGAATAGTCATTTTAGGTTGTGTGAATTTATTTTTTGGTATCTCTTTAGGTAATTATACCTCAAATGGAATGTGTATCTAGGTGACTCATAAGAAATGCCTAAAATATTAATAAATTTATTATAATTAACAAACTTTAATCACTGATGTAATGTATATGGGATCACTCTCATTTGATTAAGTTATTTCCATCCAAGAAATACATCAAATGTCCCATTATCTAGAAGTACATGAAACCACACTAAGTAGACTTGGGATCTTTGGTGACTAGTAATGTGATACCTATAAGAGGTTTTCAAGTGATACCATTATAATTTAATAATAATATTTTTAACATATAGATATTTTTAAGTATGTCCACAAAGTTAGGAAGAAAATAAATTGTACACATGTTTAGAGTTGAACCATTATCAACCATAATGCATTTTGTTAACCTTGGATGTGGATATATGAAAACCTATATGAATAATGGTCCATTTATATAATCACATTTTGGATTCTCATGGTCATATTATGTAATTTAAGGAAGATCTTTACATTCATTTTCTTACCACACATATAAAACTATCTAGGATATTAGAATTAAAAGCTAGTTGAGACTAGTTTGGAGTTACAATATGAACATCATCTTTTTTTTTTATTATTTTGAGTAGCCTAATTTACAACATAGGTGGTAAGGAATTTGAAATTTTGATATAATTAATAAAATAAATTTATCAAATTAATATTGTCTCCTTCCACTTGTATTTGGTTGTTATAAAAAGTCTTGAATCTTATGCCCAAGTGAAAAAATATATATTTATACTATGATCATAAGAGCTATGATAATAAAAATATGTATTCACATCATAATTGTTAGGTAAAGGACAAGATGATTCAAAATAATGATATGGAGGTAAATATTTCACATTGAACTCATTAAAATGTTTAATAATTTGATTATAAATATCAATTAAACATATAAATTATCTTCACTCTTTTAGTGAAAGGACAAATATATGAGGAAGTTGAGTTGCCACATTAACTACATTATTGGTATCATTCTTATCTTAAAAATTAATACCATTAGTATTATATTTGAATATTATTTTACCTTTATATTTAGTTCCACTAATCTCAACAAAATCTATAGCTGATAGATAATAGTAATGGTTTATGTTTGGAAAGTTATGTTATTTTTAAAAAAACATCAACACAACATAAATGGTAGTTTTTAAATACTTCACAACCTTTTTTATAGATCATAAACCATTTCCACATAATTTTAGAAATTTGAAAATTATTTTTGGTAATATTATCTTCTTCCAAATGTATTATAATATAAAATTAAAGAATACCTAAAATTTGACCCTACCAAGGTGGCTTAAACCCAACTGGCTAATATTAACAATTCTTCTTTTAGTAAATATGTTATACTTAGGAGTTGTCCTATTTTTATTATTATGTATTTTTAAAGGATATTATTAATTTTATTTATTTTTAAATTAAACACCTATTTTCATGTTTATACATGTGTTGAGAGGATGTTATTAAATTTAGTTATCTTAAAATAAGTTTGTTATTATTAGTTTTTTTAGCTATAAGACAAAGGCCTACCATACCCTAATATAATTTATAGTGTATAAATGATATATATTCCATATATATTTATTTATTCTTATAAAATTCCTTAACATCATACAATAAAATTCTTTTTATTACTCTTATAAATTTGTGTCAATTCAATATAGAAGAGTTTAGATTTATTATAACACATTAAATGCTAGGATTCACATCAAATATTTAGAGAAGATTTTTAAGGTTTGGATCTAAAGAGAATAATAGAATCCCTTTGGTGGTGTGGAAAAGGGTGTGCATTTCAAAATTAAATGGAGGTCTAAGAATAAGGAAGCTAAGATGGATGAATAAGGATCTAGTCATTAAAATGACCCAAAGATTCATATAAATGTCAACTCATTAGGGTAGAATTATTCATGCCAAATATTTGACCTCAAGAGAAGTAATGTATTTTTGGAATAAGACCAATTTGTGAGAGGATCTATCTTTTTTAATTTTCTTGTAACCAATATTTGGCTGTAAATGGAAGATTATTAATGGAAAAAGGGTAATATTTTGGGAGGATGCTTGGTTATTTGATTAACTTATTATCTACTTAGAACCATGGAATCAAATTTCTCCTACTCTTCAACTCTCTTAAAGATATATGGTTTGGTACTATATTCAATTTTTTGACGAAGGAAAACATTATAATTAACTCAAAAATACAAATCTTTTAGGTGAGGGTCAGATTACTCTTGACAACCTCAACAATACCCATCAAAGATTCCATATCCCCAACATATCTTAAGATGATGAATTGATTTGGATATAGTCTTTTAATGGAAATTATAGTGTGAAGTTTGGATATAATTTGATCTATTATATTACTAAAGAGGATGTTCCTTGGTTTAAATTATGGATTAAAACTCTTATCCCAAAGATAAATATGTTCTTGTAGTTGGATGTGCAAAAACCAATTTTAACCATTGACAATATTATAAACAAGGGCATGTTTAGTGTAAATAAATGCTTGATTTGTGAACAAGAAGATTAAACTAGGGATCATATATTAATTAAGTGAACTTATTCTCATAAAATATGGAGCAATATTTTGGCTAAATTATAAATTAGCTAGGTGTAACCTTATTTTGTGCTAAACTTATGGTGGACATGGACCTACTGTCCTTTTGTCAATGACAAAGTGAGTTCTATTTTGCACCTAACCATGCCCCACATTATATAGGGAAGTTTGAGGGAAATAAACAATAGAGTGTTTAGAGACAAGAAAATCCCTATTGAGAAGGTGGGTGATATGATATTAGATACTATTAAGGAAAGCTATAGAGTTAAGCCTCCAACTAATCCAAGTAGAATAACAGAGGAGGATGTAAAGATACCAGTCAAATATCAAATAGAGGTTAAAAATGCAATTGTAAATTATCTAAGAGAAAATGCAAGAAATAACACTAGATGTAAAATCCTAAACCCTAAGTGGGTTAAAATTTAACTTTGACGGGGCATCCAATAGGAACCCAAGGGCCTCAACTAGAGAAGGAATCCTTAGGGATGAAAGAGAATGTTTTCTTATTATGTTTGTAAGTAGATGGGTGATCCAACAAATCATTGGGCATAATCCCTTGAAACACTATGGGGTTTAAGAGTGATTAAATAATTGGGGATAAACAAACTTATAATTGAAGGATAATCATTAAAATTAATCAATTATATATTTTAGAAGAATATGATAAGATAGAACATCAATAAAATTATGTAGGAAACATTTATGTTAATTGAATCCTTCCCATAAATTGCATTTTATCATACATATAGGGAAGGGAATCAATATATGAATTGGTTTTCAAATGAAAATGTCAATTTAGTAAGGCTTGAAAGATGGAATAATAAGGAGGATTTACCAACATCAATCCATCAAAAGATTGAAGCAAAAACCTATCTTGTAAGACAATGAATATTATGCCTATGAGGAAAATCAATTCTAATGAGTTTTAAATTTGGTGCTTCATCATGTTTTCAAATATAGTTATCATGATATGGAGGTTCTTAAAACATGTGAATGGAATATTTAGGTCACTCACCACTTTGGATAATTACAATGTTATCATGTGCCAAATTATGTATGATTATACAAGAGATATAATCAATCTTAGGAGAATAAAAAAAACATTTCTCAAAAAATAAAATGGGGGGATAGCTTGGTAGGACTAAACCTATAATGCAAAATATCATCAAATAGAATGAAGAGTTGTTGAACATCCTACAAGTAGGAGGCATGGTAAATTTTATGCAACAAATAGAAGGGTATGATGAACATGTTTTTAAGATGCTTGTGAAGGGATGGAAAAGTAGAATTGAAGAGATTAATGGGTTGAAAATGGAGATCATAGACGACATGGTTTGCATTTTCAATATTCTAAAAATAGAAGACATCTACAAGTTAGGTAAAAACTATAAGGAGGAGAAAAATAAATTCCTGCTTGAAGGGGAGGAAATCACACTTTTGCAAACTGGGTTCACCAAGGAGAGTCTTCCTTAGCCATATGGAAAAGTGGCAAGATAATATATGCTCTACATCACCCTAGAGGGAAGAAAAAAGGTATTTCACTTGTCAAATTTAATTTTTTAAATTATTTTAGACATAAGGTGCCTATTAGTATCCCTTTTTTTAATTTTACACTCCCTCAAGAGTTCTGTATTAGATGTCAAAAGGGGAAAGAAATATCTTCCCCTTTATTAGGTAGATATTTTCCTAATCTTAATGTTATTCAAATAAATTATTAAAGGTATAGGTTGTTTCTTAGGGGTAATAGACACAATCCTAGCAAGGAAAGGAGCATTCAATCATCGAAGAGAACAAAGTCAATTTTCAAGAAAGAGAAGGATGTTAAGTATGTGAGTATTTTAACCTTTTAAGACTTAACTATTGTAAATCATATGCTTTTTAAAGATATGAGTAGACTAAATCAAGGAAATAATATGTAATAAATATAAACACTAATTTTTTAGAGAATTGGCTAGCTTTGACTTTTCTAAAAATAGTAATAAATAGTGCAAGTAAGAACTTAACTAGAAAATAACTAAGATGGGTGATCTAGGTGATTAAAATTGAGGTGAAATCTGATATAAGGGTCACACAATATATCCTAATGTCATAACCCCTTCCAAAAAATATTTCCATAATTTATAATAGTGCCATTATTGGAAATGTGATAGTAGTTCCTAATATTGGTACTAGTGTCCTCTCTGTAGGATCATCTTGAACATTTGGTTGCACCTGTGTCTAGATCTTTGAGGTTTATTACTATGTGCATGAGTTATGAAACATTGTATTTTTATTATAATGATTGATTTAGTGAACAAACCCTAATCCTCCATGTATTTATGGTATCTGGTTGGTATGAGCTAAAAGGTGTGTTTATTAGTAGGGTCTGTTGGACATCCTCAACACCCCATTGTGAAAAGAGTTCCCTACATACCAATACTCTAAGGAGGGATCAATCCTAATGTACTTCTCCCCACGTAAGTGCTAGTGCAAGTGTAAGTGAAACTAGTATCATAGTGGCCTTGAGTGCCTTAAATTTATTTGAGATGGTAAATCTAGGTAATCTAAGCTTAGGGTTGTTGTAGATGGTAGTATGCAGAAGTAAGGTAGAATTGGGATTGATAACCTTAATTTTGCACAAATTATTCTAAGTTTGAATATGTATTTTGCGTCTAATTTTTATTTAGTGGTTAGAGGGATAAAATTCATATATTTATATTGTTTTGATGCTTGTGCAATTGATAAAAAAGGTCTCGGTAGACCTTAGGAAGTTTTAGTTTTGAAAAGATTTATGTAAGGGGAAAATAAAGGTAAAAGACATTATCACCATTTTTGGAACACTAGCACCATGTGGCACTAGTGTCCTTATTATGGCACTAGTGTCTAACTAGAAAAACACTAACCACAAAGAGGCAAGATTAGAATATGAGGGTTTGACACCACTTTAAGGCTGACTAGGGATGTATGTGGCCTAAAAAAAAGATAGATAAGTGTGATAATAGGCTCTAGGATAGGTCTAGGGCTAAGATAAGGATATGTAGTCTATGTAGTCTCAAGTATCACTCTTATCACTCAAATACCACTTTTAGGTGATTACATCCCTCTCCCCCCCACCCCCCCCGCCCCTTTATTATATAACTAGAGCAAAGAGAAATGACCAAGATAAAGGAAAAAGAAGAATACCTAGACTTACCCAAGAGTTGAATCTTGTGAAGCTAGGTTTGAGTATATGAAACATGCTCTAATACATATCTTGCAAGTGAAGCATTCTTAAATCAGTCCTTCTTTAAGAGATATAAAAATCAAAATTCTAAACTAAGTAAACAAGTAAGACTAAGTAAAATTAAGTAAAGAGATATGAGAGAGGAAAGGAATGAATACACCTCACTAGGTACTGAACCAATGCATAAACCTAGTGATAAGCTATGTGTGTGCATGCATATAGTGATTAATTGGTATATAGATTAGATTGAGATGATGGCTTGATTAATACTCATGTTTGGGTGGATTAAGAACTCAATATAGTTTTTATTCCATCATTTCCCACCCATGCTTGGTGGATCATGACCTATGAATAGGTTGGATTGGACTAATGGTGTGTCCAACCCTCTCATGTAGGTGGGTCAAGAACTCAAGTAGGCTAAGAATCCATCATTACAGACCCATGTGTAATAGATTTAAATAAAAATAAACTATGTTAAGTAAATATACATATATAATTGGGTATGTCTAATAGGTTATGTTGGCTCTACAACCACTTGAGTATATTAGGCGATTTTAAGCCACTCAATAATTCTAACCACTATAGATGGAGTAAGGCATAAAACTAGTGTGAAACCTAGACTATGATGTCATATTTATACATCATATATAATGAATTATAATTTATCATTCCATATAATCAACTAACATGTAAGTGAGCATATGAAAATGATGTGTTGTGCACATGCCTCTAAATATGATATCTGAGCATATGGATTCTAGACTAAACTATAATAATCTATATCTGGGTATATGACCTAAATTTAGGAATGATCATGTTGTGCATGATGAAAAAAATATGATAAAAATGATATGAATATAATATAAAATAGTATTATCTGATCAAAACTAAGTATATTTGATAAATCTATAATTTAACATGTACAAACATGTATTGTACTTGTTGATAATTTTGCCACCATTGGTCAAATTTGCTTATGTGAAGGATTTAAAAAAGACTCCATTCACGGAGTTAAGATTCAAAAAAATGTATCCACAAAATAATAAAACACTATCAAGCCAAAACCATGCTCATAAATAACTCACAAGTCAAAATTTTGGTAGATGTTTCTTCCATTCGTCTACCTAGCTAGTTGTAATCTAAAGATGGCAATTTTTGAATGCTCAGTACATCAAGGAGAATAAATATTGGTTATAATGGTATTATGGAAAGTTATGGTCCAATATTAACTCAATATTACATTCATTAATTTCATTTTACATATGCTTAACTTTATGAACAATCATTTATAAGGAAAGGTGATTAAAAACCCTTCTTAAACCCCAATGGCTCAGTTTTAGGCAGTATGTTTTCATTTTTGAGTTATTTGATGAAAAAAAACTATGTGAGATATTATGGGGTATAAAATACTTTCCTAAACCTTATTAAATAAAAATTTTAAGGTAAATAATGGAGAAAGTCAATTATATAAGTTTCAGGGGTTTTAAGCAAGCAAGAGAGATAATAAGAAAAGGCACTTTTTGAAAGTTTTAAGAAATTGTTTGAGAATATAAAATGATTATAATTATGATAGGGGTTATTATAGGTATTAATTTAAAAATAATCAGGTCTTTATTCTTCATAAAACTCAAGAAAATGGCAAAACTCAAACCTACAAGCATTCAAAAATGAAATTGTGCAAGCAAGGAAACACTGCACATTGTATATTTTGAGTTTTATTATATTAAATGTATTTGAATTTTACATGGATGTTTTTTTTATGTCCATTAATTTAAAAAAGTGTTTTTAGGCCATTACTATACCTGAGGAGAGAGAAAATTCCAAAATACATGTTTGATCATGAAAGTAATCAAGGTTTTCTCACTAATTTGCTCATAAATGGAGTTAGAATGAGTGTTTTAGATCCTTAAAATGGAAAAAAATATTTTTGATTGTGTATTAATCATTTTTAGGTATAAATTAATACTTATTTAATGAAAACCAATCCAAAATAGGCTCAACTCATTGAAAAACATCTCTAGGTAACCCTTAGAACAACAAGCAAGCACTTTTTTATGATTTTTTTGGGAGTTTGGTGAAGATTTTTTGATATTTTAAAAAATTTCTAGGTCTTCTCCATTTATACATATAAAATTATAATATTATTAGTTTTTGGTGAGGCTTATAACCCATTTTAGACCCCTAATCCAATTCAAGGTTTCTTAAGCCCAAGAGAGCATGAGAGAGCGTAAAATGGAATTTTTTGAAGTTGTACATGGAGTTTGGAGCTTAAATGTTTTTTTAAGGCATATTACACCATGGTGATGATGTTAAATTATATTAACACTCTTTCTTTGATAAAATAATGCAACTTCATCAGGTTTTAGGATCTCACATTGCATTCATGAACCTTGTCAAACCATAAAAGATAAAAGCTTCCAAGAAGAACCATTATGAAGAGTTGTAATTAACATAATAAAATTCATAATCGATATGGAAATTTCATGAATAATTAAACATTAACATGCTTCTCTCTCTAAATTTTACACCTGCCTTTTGGCTAAATTAAAAAAAGGTCAAGGGAAATAGAAGAAACCTTGAACCAAAGGGATTCTCATGATATTTACCCCCCTTTGGCTATTTTTATAGATTCACCTCAAGTAGCACTAAACCAACAGGATGTTAGTATTCTAATGTTATTTACCACCCTCACATACCTAATCATGTTTCTAATTATCCTTTGTAAAATCATATTCTTTTCAATCAACCTAAAACTAGTGTGCAAGAAATAAGACTTGAGTTTGAGAGATAACATATGGAGAGTGATATGGAAGAGGAATACAATAGGCATTAAAAATAACTTTCATATTAAGCCTATATACATCAGCAATAGATATAATCATTGAAGAGATATAATGAGGCCATAAGAAGAAAAATAAAATAACTACTCACGAGAGTATAAATAATTGAGTCCAAAATACCAAGTAGGAAACAAGAAGAACTAGAACCTATTCAACCTTCAAGAGAGTCTACTTGATTCAAAATTCAAGGTTTTAGGACTCCTAATCATATAAAAGAGCCTATTCCTATGAAATCTTTACTCACTCTTCCCCAATATCCTAATACCATTTCATCCTAAAAACCTTTTTGGACCAAGACCCATAATTATGTCATGCCTAATTTTCAGAAAGAGCCTTCTCCTATGCCAATCCAAAATCAAGAGATGGATATAGTTTTAGAATCCCAACCAAGAAAATTTTCAAGTTTCTTGAGGTCCTCACCTAATCCTCAAGTTGAAGTTGTCCATGAAGATCAAGGCATATTAGAATGTGATATGTTGATTGTTGAGTGGAAAGAAAAATATGAAGTTTCTTTCCCTTATTTCAAAGAAATATTGAATGAAACTATTAATTCCAAATTGTAAAGTCTTCTTAAACCCTCTTCAATCCAAAATCCCATTCAAGAGTAACCCACAATGACCTATATTCCTATGCCACCAAATGAAACCTTTCTCTCTCCCACATATCCATTTTTTAAGGAGGACCTATTGTATGGAAGGAAAAATAAGAACATCCAAGTGAAGAGAAGAATTTGTTAAGAAAGGATGATCAAGAGTTGTGTTGGTCAAATGAGCTTTAATTTGGCATAGAAAAATATCATGTTGAAGCCCTTGAGGAGCAATCCAAACATTTAGAAGTTTCATTTCAAGCCAATAAATATGAATATAAATTGGGGGTTGTAATTTCCCCAAATAAATTAGAAGTTGATAACCCTCAAGAAAAGGTAAATTTCTATTTTGAACATCTTTTTTTCCTCTAAACTGATAAGGCTCTCCCTTGCAGCAAATAGAAATTTTATGAGACACAAGAGGACCTAATTGATTTACAATCTAATGAAAGTAAGTTTGAAGACTTGTTTAAGGTAATTAGATCAAGTTTCACTCTTATACAAGGAGACTCTGGGTTGGAAAAGATAGAAGAGGGTAGCTTTGGAAAGCAAGACAACATGAAAGAAAGAGTTAGTCCTCCAAATCTAACATTCTAAGAGGCAATTCCACTTAATGGTGACTTGTTTGATGTTATTAAGGAAGTTTATCAACCTCTAAATTAGTTTGAAAGATATTGTTCACTTTTTAAAGATGAAATAGACTCTATTTGCCTCAAACTCTTAAGAATTAGGATGCATTACATGGTCCATCTCAATTTATTCAGTTTGAGTAGTCAGGTTATGCAGAGGTATAGGTTGGTTATAAAAAGAATATTGGTAAGATACATACTAAAAAAGAGCATGTCCGATTAGCTATCTATCCTAATTGGAGGCTAATAAATAAAATACACTACCTATCATGTTCATTTCAAGACATGAAGAAGAGCCTAAACATGTTCAAAATCAACCCTAGTGTGTACTTTAGGTTACTCATGTTTCAATCAAAGTGGAAGAAGTTTATAAGGTTGATTTTCAAGAAGAAAAAGATGTCATGATCAGTATATAGTTGCCTCTATTCCATTCTATCATGGCTATCATCAAGTTTTCTAGTCATATGAGTTTGGTAAAGAAGGGTAGCTATGTTTCACTACCAGTTAATGGTTTTGTATAGAGACGTCTCTAGTTATTAAATTCAGTTAATATAGGTTAGATTAATAGTGTTAGTTTTCACTTTCCTCTAAGTGTTTTTTTATTATTTTTGGTAATATAGTTTTTAGATCCTAAATAATAAAGACATAGAATGAGAGGAAAAATATAATTTAATAGGGAAAAATATATATCTTAATTGATAATTATACAAGACAAAAAGAAATTAATTTAGCTAGTTTTGGGCTAAAATAGAAGATTATAAGTTTGGAATTTGAGGAGAAGGACTAGGATAGTGTTATAAATCTAGATTTGACTTATATTTTGTGATTGAATAGGATCGTAAAAAATAGGTCACCCTACTGTGTAGTGATATATTCCTTCTCAATGTTATTGTCTTAAGGCTAAACATTTTTTGGGTTTTGTTTGCCTACTCAATATGACCTTGTGTACCAAATTTTAGTTTTTAAGAGTCACTAGAGCTCATTATAAGTCTATTTAAATATTTATTACCCATAATATTCTACACAAATGGAAAAAACAAATAGATCAAAAGCAAAAGGGGGGAAAACTAGGTTATGGGAAGGATGATTGCATAATCAAGAACCCCTATTGTTCTGATTTTTGCCTACATTAACCATCAAGTTAGGGTCTCAGATCCGATGTAATTCTCCCTTAGAGAACATGCATAATCAATGCACACGATAGATACAAGAATGAATTTCACCTAGGCCCTTTTTTGATCAAACATGCAAGTCTATGTGTGATGCAGAGAAGTTGATCTATACTATTGATTAATTTTTATTATGTCTAATGTGTCAAAGTAGTAAGTGTTAGAAAATTCCTTGTGTAGTCCTTTATATAGGAGACTCATTATTTCAAATTTGAGAGCTTTATTCACATTTGACCACCATTGAAAAACTTAGAAATGAAGTAAATAAAGGCTTAAGACTTATCTTGAAGGAGAAAGTGGCCATTGGAATTAAATATGCACTTGGACAATAATGCCAAAAACTAGACACCCTAGGTTTTAATGCTATAGTCCTATTTGGGCACTATTGTTTGGAGGGTCTAGGACTTGGGGGGATGGAATAAGCATCGAGAGAGTAACCTAGGTTAGTAAAGGTTAAGTTTGGAAGGATACGAATGATTGAGAATGGTCAAAAAGGTGTCTAGGGTATAAAATAAAACCAAGGCAAATCAAACAAAAAGACATGGCTAGATGCAAATACGACTCATATTCTCTAGTTATAATCTCCTATGAAAGGACTATGAAAATACATGATATGTGTGGTTTCTTGATCAATTTAGGGTGTATACATTTTCCCCCTTTTAATCTAGTGATGCAATGAAATGAAGTAATATAGTAAAAGAAAGAAAGAAGATGTGTACCTAAACTTACCTGTGTGGAGATAAGTGTGCTGAAAAAGGATCCAACTTCCTGGCTAGGTAAGTGGATGGAGAAATGAATAATGCTTGGAGAAATAAGGAATCCCTATAAAGATGCCCCCTATACTAAATCTGAATAGTGTCTAGAGAAAGAAGCAATCCTTATAATAGATGCCCCTATAGTGAATCTAAATAGTGCCTAGAGAAAGAAGGAATCCTTATAATAGATGCCCTTATACTGAATCTAAATAGTGCTTGAAGAAAGAAGGAATCCTTCTAATAGATGTCCCCTGTACTGAATCTGAATAGGGACTAGAGAAAGAAGGAATCCTTATAATAGATGCTCCTTGTGTTGAATCTAAATAATTCCTAGAGAAAGAAGGAATCCTTGTAATAGATGCCCCTATATTGAATCTGAATGAGAAATGATCGAAGGCCCAAAACCAATGTCTACCCTTTGTCCCACATAAACTCATCTAATATGGAATGTGTGTATAAAATTTGTATGCTTTGAAGAGCAAGATTTATCATGTCCCCACTCTAAATAATATGAACTAGAAATGAGAAGTGCTCAAAGGTCTAAAACTAATGTCTAACCTTTATCTTGCATAAACTCCTGGGTCTAAGTAATGTTGTCGACCAACTGCTATAGATGATCATAAGATCCAACCTGGTGACAACTTGGGTATGCCTAGGTATAATCTAAAAACTCTTGTAAATGTGTAAGAAGAAATTGATCTATCTTGCCATTCCATTTTGTATAATCTTTAATGTTGAATAACATGATCATCTATGTCATGCCCCAAAATTTGGTATATGAGTGATACATCTAGATATTATATAAATATGTAAACCAAAGTTGTATCCCTCTAAATTTCTTGAGTAATGTTGAGTAACCCAATATAATTTGAGTCACTATATATTTTAAACCAATCTAAGCTGAAGCTGATAATCTGACTGAGGGATAATAGGCAATTTGTAGAGATAGTAGGAATGATGCCCCCTTTTAGGGAGAGGGATGAGATATGTGATAGAGGAAGTTGATCCAAAAGTGAAGACTAGTGGCATATGAATAAGAACAAGGTTGGTATAGTTTGAATTGGTTGAGAAATTTGTATTACTAAGATTGAAAGGTGTCTTTGATTGATTAGGATTAAAGCTTATATTTGGGTATGGTAGAGACATAGAAACATTCATGTCATGGTAGGAAAATAAGGTAATAATAGATTGAATGTAGTGAAAGGTTAATTGATTAAATAGGTTTGATTGTTTGAATGTTTTAAATGGATGTTTTGATTAATAGGTACTAATTTGTATGTTGGAGTATAAAAGAGGTATAGGGATGTGTGTCTGCCATAGTAGGCAAATGATGTAGGGAGAGAGCAAGGTTTATATGATGTTGAAGTTAACATTTTCATAATTATGTTGAATCAAATGCTTTGTAAATGAAGCCATGAAGTTCTAGTTATGGGCAAAATGGTATTATGCTTTTTGAATAACAAAGTTAGGTAATATAGGATTTTTTATTGACTTTGGGTTCATTTGTGTAGGGGCTACTTTGAGATATTAGAGCTCTAGAGTGAAAATTGCCTTGGAGATAAGTACCATCCACAACTTATTTTGATCAGTTGGCAACTTAGATTTAGGCTGGTAAAGAGATTATCCTGGTGAGTAAGCTTAACACCTGATTTTTATTTGTTTAAAAGCCTATTTTGGATAGGTTGGGGTTAGGTCATATATGTGACCTAGGTATGGTGAAGTGGGACAGGTATTTGATCACCACCTTATGTGAGAGGTGGAATGCATACACTTGTACATTTTGACTTCCTACATGGGAGATCATTGTGACCCTAGAGGATGTATACCACATTTTGCATTTGTCGATTAGTGGGTGATAAGTGACACTATAAGATGACATGGGTGTTGATGCCATTGATTTTGCATCCTTGTATTTTGCTAGTGTGCCTTCAAGTGCAAATTAGAGAGGTAGTGAAAGCAATGTATTACTATATGTTATTATGTAATTGAGTGGTCTATGCCTATGAAAGTGGTTAGCTATATTATTAACTTCTTTTATTGTAGTGGATGCCAGTGGATTGTCTATTGCTTATAAGATGCATAGGGTGGTTCATAGTACTGAGATGTATGGTATTGTGTTCTTATGGGGTAGGTTTATGATTGCCTACTTATATGGATATTTATATAGACTTACATAAGAGGTATTCAATGGTGGTGTGGGTGTGGCCACTTCATTAAATTATTGGGATTATGAGCACATAGTAGTTGTCTGATTGATTGGATTACTGAGGGTGAGTTGGGCATATCTATAGCCATTTGAAAAGTGATGGATGAGTGATTTGGCTATCTAATCTCCTAGGATAGATCTGATCCAGGCATCAATTTAGGCGACAATTCGGGTGAAAGTTCCACCCCAATTGATGACGGAACTTTCGAGAGCCATAACTTTTGCACCATAGCTCCAATTGACTCGTCGTTTGAACCGTTGGAAAGCTAAGAACGAGGGGAACATCGTGAAATGGCATTGAGATATGCTCAATGAATTTTGACCCCCGAAAACCCAACGAAAGTGCCTCAAATTTCAATTTTAATAGTGCTGTCTAAAAATAGTAAGTTTCTAAAAATAGTAATTCCTCGAATTATGTATTGTTTTAACTATTGGAAGTCGTACCACTTCATCTCCCTCAAGATTTTTGACCTTCCACATCCTCCCCATGCTTTCAAATTGTGTATAAAATAAGAGGTAACCTGAAATATGAAGACAGACATCTCTTCCCAGAGATAAGCATATATTTGTATTGCGATTTTGAGTAATACTACATCTCTTCTCAGAGAATTCATTGTTACTATGTTATTTCTATGTTATTGTGATATTTATCAACCAAAACTTCTGAGTTTTGGATCAAGATCACTATAAGAGGACGTTAGATAGATTAGTGGTCTAATATATCATATAGAGGTTCTATAGAGGATTCCCTCGATGGCTTGAGGATGAAGAGTCACTACAATACATGAGGGTTAGTTGTTGGTTACATGATAATTAAGCTAGATTATATGAGCACTTTTAGTATGAGCATGTGACTAGGTAATTTGTATTTTGACAGGATGTTCCTCCTATAGCATTGGTATGGGAGGAGTGCATGGGCACCAGTGAGAGTAGGGGCTCATGTGAGTCCTACTGAGTTTGAGTTGGCACTATTACCTTTGAATGCATGAGATGTGATTATGGATATTCTTGATGTAAATGATGTGGGATGCATTAAGGGATATACTACATGATAGGCTAGGCATCAGTGGGCTCTATTATATCTTATGGATGGAGTGGATGTTCCTATATATGAGGATCTTGAGTTATCTAGATGATGGGAAGTAATTAGTGATTGTATTTGAATTATAATTGTGTTTGTGTTTTAGTTTAGACTTGAAAGTATGTATCTAATTTAGTGTTTCACTTCTTATGTGCATAGGTGGGGTGGAAGGTGGTGAGGATGAGGTAATTTTTAGGGTGGGGAGGGGAGACGATGAGTTTTGGGAGACTATCATTGAGACAACACTCTAAGAACACATGTGGTATGTTCTCGATGATGAGATGGAGGAGGGTTTTATAGAGCAAGTGATGGTTATGGTTGGTGTGTATGCTCATTTTTTGATAGGACTTCTATAACTACATCTATATATGTTAGGGCAGTAGGGGAGAGAGATAAGCTTAGAGCTAAGTTGGATAGGCATAAGATTACTCCACTTGATTGTGGCATGGTGAGCATGAATATTGTAGATGATTATATGGATCTTCAGTGGTGATATGAAGACTTTTGTAAGGATCATGATTGGTTATTAGAGTGGGATAGTCAATGCAAGAGGTACTCAAGAGCTCAAGGAGGTGTAGGGTCATCGATTACTAGACAAGATTATGGGACTAACACTAGAGGAGAGAGTGAGGGCATGATTCCTATTCATGATTGATTGTATTTGACATAGTGTATATGTATTTGAAAATGCTAGTTATCTATAGATGTTGGTTTGATTTTGGTTTTACTCATATGCATGTTACGAATTTCAGAGTAAATTAGTATATTGATTGTAGGTGGTTGATTAGAAATAGTTAATCTGGTATTGATTTTGAATTTGTATGTGCTTGGTGAAATAGTATATGGGATATATGTTTTAATTATTTTGATATGTTTGGAGGTGTTGTTTAGGTTTGATTTATGATTATCAATAAGAAAAAAATTGTTGGTTTTTGTAATTTATAAATTGTTTGGATAAACTGAGCTAGGTCTAACATTAAAAAATTGTTTGGATAAGTTGATTGGGTTTAATAGTGGTAAAATAGGATTTTATAAGATTTGGATTTGATAAGTTGGTATTTAGATAGGATAGTTGTTGGGAATTAGGAATGTTAGTTTTTAGTAGGGGGATGTAAGATAGCACTGTGTGCATATTACTTCCCCAAGAGTGTCTTAAGAATACAAAGGGTAGCTAGACCTTTGGCTCTATTATTTCCATATTAAGTGAAGCTTTTGAACTGAAACCAGTATGACTGTACATTATATTATTCTATGTTATATTACTATCTGAACCTTGTCAGCTAACTGAACAAGTGCCCATACTTCTCATACTATGTATGAATGTGTTTTATATCTGATACTAGTTTATGAGTGCTAATTATTATTGTGTGGGAAGATTCTACCAAATTTAACTTTATTGGTCAAGCAGCTAAAACTAGATACTATGGAAGAGGCTCATCTATTTGCAATCATAGTGGATT
>JARHVA010002103.1:2077500-2162500 GCA_037957365.1 Torreya grandis | reverse complement strand
ATAATAAATAGAAAAACATCAGATTATTAAATGTCAACTACAACCCTTATTTTTCTTAGCATTGCTACAATAAAAAATAAAAAAAATAAAAAAAAATCTTGTGTTTAATTTTTTTGATGTATTGTAGATGTGTTTGATTGACAGATTGGCAATGATTGCCTATGCCATAAATTATTTTTGCAATGTCTATATGCTTGTTTTCCACTATAGGAAAATCTATAATTTTTAATACAAAAAGTCCATATTTATGTAGATTAATGATCACATCACACGAGAAGTTGAGTTGAGTTTAATGGGTCCCCCAAGTGAAGTTATGAGGTCATTTTATCGAGTTCCTTCAACATGGTTCTCTCAAGTGCCCTAGTATACTCTACTTGTTCACCCTTGTCAGTTTAGGGTACGATTAGTTCACCGAGAGGGCCCCTATCCCCTATCTCTATAGGATCATATCTAATCTATAGCTGAACATATAGGTGGGGGGGAGGGAGGCACTCCCCTGACGAAGGAGGGGGAGGATCACCCTCCCGATTCAAAGTTTTTTTCTGAAAGTTGAAACTTGAACAAAAAATAGTCACATCTTTTCAGATCTCAACGCCTTATTTTATCCAATAAAAAAACATTAAATTTAATTACTTTCTATTTTTATGATAAAGATATTTAAACTCTAATATCAAAAACAAAAAAACTGAAAAAATACTTCATCTTTATAATATTAATTTTGAATATTTATAATATTCATTTAAAGAACAAAGACAATATTTAATATAATGAGGAATAAATGATGCCGGCACATGAAATACATATCATAAGCTTTGACAAATTTATTAGTTGAGTGGGGAACAAGGTAGATATTAAAATGAATTGTGTTGTCATACCTTTTACTTATATGAATGATAACATTATTTTGAAAGAAACTTGTCAATAATAAAATACCCCCAAAAGCCAATAAATAAGGTTAAATATGGCTTATTCTTAAATAAAATATATTAATTGATAAAAATTTGTTTTAAATAAAATATATTAATTGATAAAAATTTGTTATATATAATTTGAGTTGTTAATATTTGTTTAGTATATATAATAAATATATTTTCCATCAATTTTATTGGATTGTTTAATTTAAATTATTATAAATTAAAAATTTATATGAAAAAGTAGTCTCTTACACAACCCATTAATCTATATAAATGTGTAAATGTGATGAATAAAATTTTAATATAAAAAATTAATTTCGGATATATTGAAATTTTATATTAAATAAATTTAAGTGTGTACATAATAATGTGAGTATTCATTAATTAATAAATTTAAAATTTTAATAGAGTTCAATTAATTGAAATCATTTAAGTTAAGATATAATAAAAGTTTACAATTAATCAAATTTTTATAACTCTAATATTTATGTTATTTACTTAATTAAACATTATTCTATTGTTAACCAAAGATTTGATAGCCCTAACAAAGATACATTTAGTTTTATATAAGCTATACTCTACTACCATAAACATCTATAGATTTGGTAAAGATTGTTTGAATCACCTCAAATAAAGATTTTATATTAATTTCATATCAATGAAACTATGTTAAGGATTTAAAACTACATTTAACAAGAACAAGATTGGCAAGTTTAAATATTCTACTACCTTATCATTTATGTATTATCCTCTGGATGCTTTTAATTCAAACATTTTGTGAAAAATAACCCTTACCTAAAATAAGAGAATAGTTTTCCATCAAATTTTATTATTAAAAAAACTTATAAGATATATTGGAGAGACTAGGCTTGTAAGAGTTTGTATGTTTAATATTGAGATTTTACTTGAATCTTAATTTTAAAAATATTGAAAAGTGTACTTTGCCTAACCTTTATTTCTTCCCATCAAAACATTTATGTTTCCTTTTTTTTATCTTTATTTTGTTAAGAGTTATGATTAATTTTGTAATAAAATCAAATATATGAAACTTAAAAGAGGGGATAAATTCCTATCTCAATAAAATAGTGTAAATAATGAAGAAAATAATAACGAAAATGTATAGAACAAAATAAATAAATAATAATAAATTTAAACTATCGTACTTATATATTCTTATGAAACTTGTGAAAAATGAATTTGAAAATAAATTTTTCAAGTACCACCTATTGGATGGAAGAGTTAGACCTCTATCATCAAAAATCTACAAATAAAACATATTATCTTTCAAGAACTATGATATTTAATATAGGCTCAACCAGAGGTTAATTTTAATAGTCGATCATATCTGTCCAGTAAAATTATAATAACAACTATTTATTGTGATTTTTTGGTATTCTTAATTCTCATGAAAGAATTTTTCTCTGAATTTTTATTTCTAAAAAAAATCTTATTTTCGATCAAAAATTACTTATTTATTTTTAAATAATCTAAATCTTTCCAAAAAAAAAATAACTACAATAAATAAATCATAACAAAAACAATAAACTTCTGACATTTAATTTTTAATTCCTATTCCTTATTTCATTCTTTCAATTTTCTTTTTAGATATCCCAATTTATATTGAGAAATAGAACTTCAAACCCTTAAATAAATTTACCTCCATTCCACTAATTCTATATTTTATCATATAATTAATAATGATTAATTCACATATAACTTTATTATTATTGATCAACAAGAGTTAGTAGGTAGACCCTCACTTTAAGACATATACAATTACATTTGTTTTGGTTATTTATTGAGAATTTACTTGATATGGCTAAAACTTGAGAATTTGGTTATTTGTTTTGGTTATTAATTTAAGGGAAGTAATGAGAACATTAACTTTAATGTTTGCTTGTGATTATATTTTAATTTAATTCTCCTAATGCATATATATCATAAGCATTGGTAATGAATCTAATAAAGAAAGTTTTAAAAGTTTTAAGAATAATTAAAAACATATTTCTTATAACATATATATATCATACGTGCTCTATCTTATGTTTTATCTTATTCAAAAACTTTGGCAAAGATTCTAATGAGGTTGTGTAATTTGGGCTTCTTTTTAAGAATTATAATATTAGTAACTTTTACAAAATTATTTTTTAATCATAATGAAGTTCATAAATTTGAGGCTTAGTTTTGAATATTTATAATATTCATTTAAAGAACAAAGGGATAAGTGAATGATGACAGCACATGAAATATATATCATAAGCTTTGAAAATTAAATGTATTGTCATACTTTTTATTTATATGATAATATTATTTTGAGAGAAACTTGTGTAATAAAATATTCTATAAAGTTTATAATTACGACCCCTCTGAAATATAGTAACTCTTATAAAATTATTTTTTAATCATAATGAAGTTGATAAATTTGGGTCTTAGTTTTGCATATTTAAAATATTCATTTAAAAAACAAAGGGACTAGTAAATAATGACAGCATGTGAAATATATATCATAAGCTTTGAAAATGAAATGTGTTGTCATACCTTTTACTTATGATAACATTATTTTGAAAAAAACTTGTGTAATAAAATACTCTAAAAGATAATAAATAAAGTTAAATATAATTTATTTTTGAATAAAATATATTAATTGACAAAAATTTATTATATATAATTTGAGTTGTATAATATTTATTTAATATATAATAAATATACTTTCAATTAATTTTATTAGATTGTTTAATTTAAGTTAGTATAAATTAAAAAGTGATATAAAAAATTGGGCCCTTACACAACAACCCATTAATTTATACAAACTTTTAAAAATAATAGAAAAATTTTCAATAAAAAAAATAACTTTGAATATATTCAAATTTTATTTAAAAAAAATTAAGTATGTACATAATAATTTGAATATTCGTTAACTAATAAATTTGAAGTTTTAATAGAGTCTAAGAAGTTCAAATCATTTGAGTTAAGATACAACATAGGTATATAATTAATCAAGTTTTTATAACTCTAATATTTATATTATTTACCTAACTAGATATTATTCTGTTGTTAACCAGAGGTTTGATAACCTTGACAAATATACTTTTGGTTCTATATAAGTCATACTGTACTACCATAAACATCTATACATTTAGTAGAGATTTTTTGAATCACCCTAAATAAAGATCAAATATTAATTTTATATCAATGAAGCTATGTTAAGGATTTAAAACTACATTTAAGAAAAAGAGGATTGATAAGTTAAATATTTTCTCTCCCTACTACCTTATTATCCTTTAAATATTTTTAATGCAAACATTTTGTGAAAAATAACCCTTATCTAAGCTAAGATAATAGCTTTCCATCAAAACTTGTTATTAAAAAGACTTATAAAATATATTGGAGAGATTAGACTTCTAAGAGTTTGTATGTTTAATATTGAGATTTTACTTGAGTTAGAATTTCCAGAATATTGAAAAGTGTACCTTGCCAACCTTAATTTCTTCCCACCAAAACACTTATCTTTTTTTTAAAAAATCTTTATTTTGTTAAGAGTTTTGAATAATTTTATAAGAAAATCAAATATATGAAACTTAACAAAGGGGGATGAATTTTTATTTCAACAAAATAGTGTAAATAATAAAAAATAATAGTAAAGAAAAATGTATAGAACAAAACAAATAAATTTAAATTATCGTATTTATATATTTTTATGAAAAATGAATTTGAAAATAAAATTTTCAAGTATTGCCCATTGGATAGAAGAGTTAGACGCCTATCATTAAAAGTCTGCAAGTAAAACATATTATCTTTCAAGAACTATGATATTTGATATAGGCTCAACCTAAGGTTAATTTAATAATCGACCATGTCTGTCCAATAAAATTATTATGACAGTTGTTTATGATGATTTTTTGGTATTTTTAATTTCCATAAAACAATTTTTCTCGCAATTTTTGTTTCTAACAAATTTCCTATTTTCGATCAAAAATTATTTATTTATTTTTTAAAATAATCTAACTCTTTTTCAAAAATAACTAAAATAAATAAATCATAACAGAAACAATAAACTTCTAATATTTAATTTTTAATTCCTATTCCCTATTTCATTCTTTCAATTTCTTTTTTAGATATCCCAATTTATATTAAAAAATTAAACTTCAAACCCTTAAATACATTTAATTCTATATTTTTCATATAATTAATAATCATTAATTCACATATAATTTTATTATCATTGATCAACAATAGGTAGGCCCTCACTTTAAGACATAAACATGGACCTCAATCCTTGAACCACATATACAATTACATTTGTTTTGGTTATTTATTGAGAAGTTACTTGATATGGCTAAAACTTGAGAAGTTATAAGACGGTGTCTGTCTTATGTTTTATTTTATTCAAAAACTTGTGGCAAAGATTCTTAATTTAACAATTGTTTTTAAAAGTATAATGAGGTCGAGAAATTTGAGGTTTTTTTTTTTTTTAAGAATTATAATATTAATAATTTTTTAAAGGTATAAGTTATATTGAAAGAGATGTAATTATATGTTTTGATAAAATAGAGTTTTGTAAAACGAAAAAGTATAAATAAATAATTATAATTTCTTTGAAATTTATAATTACTGATTTCGTTTTACTTTTTATATATGAGATGTGAAGTAATAATAATTTAATAATTGTTTTAAAATATACATTTTTATAATCATTTCAAAATATATTTTTTCTAATTAATATTTCATTAAATTTTATGTTTTATTATCACTAGAGACAGAAAATGCTTATGAAGGTAGACTCTAATTATAGCTGTCTTTTCTTCCAGAGGTATGAGTTTGGCAGTTTTGTATGTTCTTAACCTTGATATAATTACTTTAAATGTAAACAAATTTATAACACAAACAAACGGAATTTATAAAATATACTCCAAGACCTCAATATCTTATCCTCATGTCAACAACATTACAACGCTAATTCGATCCACACATCGTACGTTGAATCTTATTGCAATCAAATCAAGTCTCGTGATGTTCTCATCCACTCTTAACAACAAAAAATAACCCATCAAAGACGATAATTATTTTTTAAATATGATGAGGTCAAGAAATTTGGGCCTTATTTTTCAACATTCATAATATTATGGAAGAAATTTTCTAAAGCCAATTGTCTAAAATATTTTTTAAACATTTTATGCTTCTACAATTGATAAAATATATCATTTTTTTTTTGGAATAACTGTGTCCATATTTTTATCTCGATAGTTTGGATCACCAATCGTGATCCATAATCAATAAAAAATTATTGTTATTCGATATTTCAGACCTCGTTACTAGATCCATCTTCAGGGAAGAAAAAAATGAACTCAATACTTAAGGAAGACATAAAAAATCTAGTTCCATAAATAAATTAAGTGATACAAGAAAATGTTGAAAAAAATTCAGTGAGAAAAATAAGTAAAGTTGAAAACAAAAATAAAATAAAATGGAGATGTTTAAAGTGAAGAAAAGAAAGAAACTTCATCAAATAAAAATAAAATAAATTTAATAAATTAGGAATAATATATTTAATAAAATGTGATAATTATTATCATCAAATAGATCACATAAAATTAATAAATTAATTTTTGAAGTCGATTGCATAAAAATATTATTATCAGATGTTTCGAACCTTACTATTTAAACTGTTTTTAGTAAAGAAAAAAATAAAACCAATGTTTGGAGAAAAAAAAATCTAGTTCCATAAATAGATTAAGCGATATAAAAAAGCAGTGAAAAATCAAATTGTAAAATGAGAGAGAATCAACTATGAGCAATAAGAGAAGTTGAAAAAAGAAAGAAAATAAAATAATATTAAAATGTTTAAAGTGAAGAAAAAAAGAAAATAAATAAAATAAATTTAATTAATTTTGAATAATAAATTTAATAAAATATCAAAAATAATTATTTAAAGTTTTGAAATAAAAATAATAAAATAATATAAATAATATATCAATTTCTGAGATCAACTATATAAAATATTATTATATGATGTTTTGGACTTCATTATTAAATCCATCTTCAAATAAAAAAATAATGAAATCAATATTTAAGAAAGAAAAATAAATCTAATTTTATAAATACATCAAACAATTAAAAAAAAAGGTGAAACATCAAATTACAAAATATAAGAGAATTGGATAAAAATAACCAAAAAAGTTGAAATATATTACATAAATAAATTTAATTAAATAAAAATAAAATATATTTAATTTTAAAATTTATAATTAAAAAAAAAAAAAAATTAAACTAAAAATACTTCATCATATTTAATAAATCAAAAAATATAAAAAAATAATAATAATAATTTATTTTTTATTTTTTTAATAATCCAATATATAATCACGTCATGTATTATATAATCTTGCCATTCTTAAAAATTATATCCTAATTAACTCTTTTAAACATATAGAAACTGAATTTATTACATTCAAAATACATATTCAACTCTTTTAAACATATAGAAACTGAATTTATTACATTCAAAATACATATTCATTCAATAATACCTTGGTTTAAAAATGGAAAAGGGCTGAAAATTTTTGAATGATTTTTTTTTAAATTTATGGTAATTTTATTTGTATTAAAAACTGGATGAATTAAAATAATATTCTTTTTAATTTTATGATAATTTTATTTTATATTTTCTTTATTCTATTATCATTGTAAATTATACTTCTTGACGTAATTATTAGTTTTGGTTTATTATTTTATTTTTTTATTATTCTTATCATTTTTATTTAATTTTTTTTAATTGTCCATATTTTATTGAATTTATTTTATTTTTTACAATTAAGTTTCTTTCTTTTCTTCACTTTAAAATTTATTTAATTTTATTTTTATTTTATTTTTTTTTGAATTAGAAAGAATTTGATTTTTTTTAATTATTCATATTTTATTAAATTTATTGTATTTTTATATAATTAAATTTCTTTTTTTCCTTCACTTTAAAATTTATTTAATTTTCTTTTTCTTTTAAAATAAAAAGAAAATTTATTTAATTTTCTTTTTATTTTATCTTATTTTTCCTATTCAATTCTCTCCTATTTCACATTTTGATACTTCACCCTTTAACTATATTGCTTATATTTATTTATAAAATTATATTTTATTTTTCTTTCTTAACCATTAACTTGATTGATGATGGTTGCGTTTGGAGGAGGGCACAAGGGCGACCCGTCAGCAGGCCCCAGGCTTGATGCTGCGCCACAAGGGGAGAGAAGCGCGGGGCAATCAACATTTTATTCTAGTGAGCGGGTAAAATTGAACAAAGTCAATGGATGTTTGCTGAGAAGGCAGGACCGACCAGTGCTGGTCATTCCACAGGAGACAGTTCAGGAAGACATTGAATACCTCTCATCACATACCTTGATTTGTAACTTTCTGGGAATACGTATCCCTCAGGCGGCTCTGGAAGCCTGGATCAGGCACTCCTAGGCAGTGGATGGAGATTTTGACATTATGTTAGCAAGGAACAACTACTTTCTGGTGAGTTTCTCCTCTGTGACAGACCGTAACCGCATTTTTGAAGGAGGACCTTACTTCTATGAAAGAGTAGGTCTATTTCTCAAGCCCTAGCATGTAGGGTTTAATACAGCTAAGGAATTGCCAGTGTGTGTTCCGGTCTGGGTGCGTCTTCCATCGCTGCCGTTGGAATTTTGGAGGGATGACATCCTCAGACAGATAGCAGCTATGTTGGGAACACCAACAGCGATAGCCCATCAATCTCTGGATAAGAAATTCATTACTTATGCTCGAGTCTGTGTGGACATGGATTTAAATAAGCCTCTCCCGAATTCATTGGAGATCTGTATGGGCTCACTGACATGGATTCAACAGATTGACTATGAATCCATTCCAATCAGATGCAGAATTTGCCACGTTTGTGGCCATTTGCATCAACAATGCCCCCAGGCTGCCAAAGATAAGGGACCAATGTTAGAATCTTCAGCGCCATCTTCAGCCGTTGTAGGCAAGGGGCTTGGAAGCGCGGGCCAGAATGATAGAGAAAAAACCCAACCGAATAGGTTGAGTAAAGGGAAAAATCCAGCTGCTGGAAGTGTGGTGCAGGGTTCAGTTGACCTTTTTAGTAGTGGGATGGATGACTTCATACCAATAAGAAAGTGTGCTAGAGGCCGAGGGCAGAGGCGAGGAAATGTGGAGAGGTAGATGGATCAAGGTTTTAACAGGTTTGAGGCCCTTGATAACATGGTTATTGAAGAGGGCATTCTGATGTAGGACCTAGGCGAAGATGTAGAACCACAGAATCAATGTGAAACGCTTATGGCCAGACATGATAGGATGGATCAAGCGCCCTTAACTGAGTCCCCAAGACTGGAAAAAGGACAGCTTGTAGATGCGAAGGAGTTGAAAGAGAAGGAAGTTAGATGGGCAGATTTAGTGAAGGAAGGTGAGGCAGGAAGAAAAGACAAAAGCCCTGCATTGGCCCTTGGATTATTGCAAAAGCAATTCAAAAAGGCCACTTCATCTACTGCTCCTAAAGTGGGGCGAAGAAAAGACCAAGACAAACTCAAAATTACAGGTGATTTATTGGTGGAATCTGGGGTTGTCAAGACCTTAGAGGAGCATTTCCCCCAATCCACCCAATGATAGTTTTGTCTTGGAATGCAAGGGGTTTGAATAGCTGCCCCAGGCAAAAAGCTATCCGTAGATTGGTGTGGGATCACTCTCTAGACATTTTTTGTGTCCAGGAGACTAAACTTTCAGTGGATTCCTTGTTTGCTTGTATGCCAAATATTTGGCACAATGGGCAATGGCAATGTGTAGGAGCCCGAGGTAGTTCGGGAAGACTAGCTATGGGCTGGGACCAGAGGAAAATTCTGCCACTACATTGGTTATCCAGTATTTCTGCTTTGTCAATGGTGGCCTCTTCTTTGGAAACTGGTGAGTTGTGCCTGGTTACCACAGTGTATGCCCCTGGTGATATTGAGGGGCAGCAATAGATTTGGGTGCATATCCGCTACGTTCGTCAATGTTTTCCTTTCTTGCCATGGATTGTAGCTGGTGACTTCAATGTAGTTATGAGCCTGGAGGAGAAGAGAGGGGGACTAAATTGCTTAGGCACCTCTTCAGAGTGCCTTCGCCATAATGCTGCATCACTCTGCATCTCGGATGTGAAACCTGCTAATGGGCTATTTACTTGGAGCAACCGAAGAACAGGTAATGCGGCCATCTCTGAATGCCTTGATAGATTTTTAGTTTCTTGCTTTTGGCAGTCTAGTGCTTTTACTCTCACTTGTGAGATTCTGGATTGGAGGGGATCGGACCACTGGCCTATCAAACCTTCCATTGGTCAGATTTGTGGTCCAAAAAAGCCTCCATTTAAATTTCAGTTGATGTGGCTCCGGGACCCTTCTCTTCATGACCTCATAGGACAGTGGTGGAGACAAGGAGGTCCTACTTTTGGAACAGCCATGTACTCTTTTCTGAAAAAGCTACAATATGTTAAAAGGAAATTACAGATCTGGAACCGGAATTGTTTTGGGAATTTACAGTGTATGAAGAAGAAAGCGCAAGACCAGTTGGACGGCATAACTAGGCAAATAAGAGACTATGGCTTTTTGGAGGACCTCCGCCTGGAGGAATCTAGAGCAGCTAATGCACTTGCTGAGTGGGAGCTTCGAGAAGAGATCTATTGGAAACAGAAGGCATGCAATGACTGGCTCCAAGAAGGAGATAAGAACATGGCCTTCTTTCACAAATTTGTACAAGGAAGGTGAAATGGAAATTTTATTACCTCTCTTATTACACAGGATGGAACGCACCTCTCTTCCTCTCAAGATATTAGCAAAAAAGCCGTCCAGTACTTCTCAGAACTCTTTGCTAGTGAACCATTGCTGGATGAAAGGGCAGAAAATGTAGTGTTGTCTTGTATTCCGTCCTTGGTGGATGACAGAATGAATGAAGGCCTTATGCACCCAATCAGAATAGCTGAAGTGGAGGAAGCATTGTTCAGCATGAAGAGAGGCAAAGCCCCTGGACCAGATGAATTTCTAGCAGATTTTTTTCAAGACTTCTGGGATATAATTAAGCAAGATTTGATGAGTGTAATATAGGAATCTTATTCAAGCAAAGAAATGCTTAGATCATTGAATGCTACATTCTTGGTGCTAATTTTGAAGAAGGAGCAGGCGAATAAGCTAGAGATGTTTAGGCCCATTGCGCTTTGCAATGTGGTCTATAAAGTGATTACTAAGTTTATAGCGCAAAGGCTGAAAGGGCTCCTCCCCATTCTTATTTCAGAGGAACAAGGAGGCTTTGTGGCAGGCAGACAAATTTTAGATGGAGTGGTGATAGCTTCGAAAGCTATTCACTCTATGAGTACTTCCCAAGAGAGAGCAATGTTTATTAAGCTTGACCTTGCAAAAGCCTATGACAGAGTTAGCTGGAGATTCTTACGCAAAATTCTGATGGCTTTTGGCTTCAAGCAAGACTGGATTAGTTGGGTGTCCAGTTGTGTTACTACACCTTCCTTTTCGGTTCTTGTTAATGGGGCGCCTACAAAACTTTTTGGAGCCTCCAGGGGTCTCCGGAAAGGAGATCCACTCTCTCCATATTTGTTTATTCTCATGGCCGAGGGGTTTGGGTGGCTCTTTACGAGTTGAGTCTCTCAAAATGTTATATAGGGATGGAAATGGGAGGGTGAGCCAGCCACCTTGTCCCATCTCCAATTCGTTGATGACACTATCATGGCAGGTAAAGCACGGATAAGAGAAGCGAAAGCTTTTCGAGTCACGCTGGATAATTATTTGGCAGCTTCTGGGCAGCAAATTAATGACCAGAAATCATCTATTTTCTTCTTTAATACTCCTGAGTCCATTCAGAGGAGAATTGTTGCCATACTCTGGTTCCAGATTCATACGCTGCCAGTGGTTTATTTAGGGGTACCCATTGTGGTGGGACGGCATCCCAAGTTATTTTGGCAAAATATTCTAGATAAATTGAGACAGAAGGTAAGCCATTGGACTTATAGATGGATTTTTACAACAGGTAGAGTAATTTTGCTCCAATCAGTTATTCAGGCTTTACCTATAAACTGATGCATGGTTCAGAGTGCACCTATCTATTTTTTAAAAGAATATGATGTGCTATCTAGGAAGTTTCTATGGAGTGGCAACTTGCAGAATTCTAAGTGGAGTCTCATCAATTAAGACACGGTGTGCAGTCCAAAGCAGGAAGGTGGCATGGGCCTGCGCTCGGCTATTTTGGCTAGCCAAGCTCTTGTGGCCAAACTTTATTGGCGTTGGTGCACTAACCACTCTACCCTGTGGGCCCGAATCTTGACAGCCAAATATTTTTCGGGCATCAATCTTCATGATATAGCTAGAATTCCTCTTGAGGGGAGAGGATCGATGATTTGGAGTACCCTCAAGCTTGGAGCGCAATTGGTTAAAAATGATCTCTTTTGGGTGTGCAACAGTGGATCAGAGGCCTTATTCTGGGAAGACTCCTGGGATGGTGTGCCACCTCTGCTACATTCACACCCTCATCTTCATTCTCTTGTGGATTCCTTTCATGCTGTCGGATGGAGTACTATAATGCATTACAAGGAGTCTTATAATATGGGAACGATCAATGGATACAGGTGGAAACATTCCTCTGATTGGCCGCTTGAGGGTTCAGAGGAGGAAAGGAGTGCATTATCACAGATCCTTGATGCTAGAAGGTGTAGTGCACTGCAGGAGCATGATGCACTTGTGTGGAATGGAGATATAACGGGCCAGTATTTCATGGCTGTAGGATACAGGACCTTGATTAAGCAAACGGTGGAAGTAGGACAGTTTCAGTGGGGAAAGAAAATCTGGAATCGATTGGCTTGGCCCAAATGCAACTTTTTTCTTTGGTTGCTCACACACAATAGATGTCTTACCTGGGACAATCTCTGGCAGAGGGGTTTTCAGGGGCCATCTATCTGTTTTTTGTGTTATAACAGCGAGGAGACTGGAGTTCATCTCTTCTTCCAGTGTTCGTTTGCTAATCAAGTCTGGCACCTGTGGTAGAGGGCATGGAATGTCCCTTGCAGACATGCCTCTTCTCTATATGACTTTTGGTCTTAGTTGGGAGATGCGCCAGTTAAAAATGCCCTATTACAAAATGCCTGGGCGGTGGGACACTCCTTCATTCTGTGGCACTTGTGGCTTGAAAGGAATCGACGAATCTTTCAGGGTGATCAGCTGGAGCTGAGACTGTTGTGGCTTAAAATAATCAACGCACTTCAAGAAACTCTCATTGCTAGGGGCGCGGTGGATAGTGCAGGTGATCCTGGAGCGGAGAGAGTTTGGATGCGCCTGGGTTTAAACTTGCACAAGGCTGGAACGGGTATGGATAGCAGCAGCTTGGTGAAGGGTAGGACTCGACAGGTGCGGCCTGTCAACAGAACTGGGCACTGGAAGCCTCCTATAGATGGTTTTATCAAAATAAATATAGATGGTTCCTCTCGAGGGAACCCAAGAGCGGCTAGAATTGGGGGAATCAGGCGGGATAGCTCAGGTAATATTAAATTCTTATTTTCCATTTACAAAGGTTGTCATACAAATAATCAGATGGAAGCCGAGGCTATCCTGGAGGCAGTGAAAAGTTGTTGTATACATGGTCATTTCAATGTTATTTGTGAATTGAATTCACAAGTAGTGATTAATTTGTTGAACAAGGGTAATTCTGGTAAGATAGAGTGGAATTTAAATGCCATTATTCAGTAGATAAGGCAATTAAGTCAGTCTTTAAACTCGATTTCCTTCCAACACATCCCCCGTGAGTGGAATGATGTTGCGGACTCTCTTGCCAAGTGGGCCTCGGAGAATGGGACATCTTGGAATATCACTGAGCAGAGAATGCTCCCTATGAATATGTATCAAAAGCTGGTCCAATTGGTGGATCAGGACAAAAACTTGTAATTGGTGTTTTATTTGGTACTTAATAAATTTTTACCCCCGTTTGAGTTAAAAAAAACCATTAACTTGATTTTTTTTTACTTTGAATATTAATTTAGTCGTGAAGTTCAAAATATAGAATAACAGTATTTCTATATAGTCGACTTCTTATTTTATTTTATTTTAAATCATATTTTACACTACAAATTTAAACCGATCTCAAAACAAAAGCAAAAAAAATCATAATATTAATTTAGAATATTAATCAACCCAACAAAGTTGTGGATGCACTTGTTAATTTAAATCTTCACCAATTTGAAGTGAAAGTCTTTGGTCCTCCTCCCTTATGGTGGCTAGTAAAGCTAAGGAATGAGCTATTAATGTTAGCCCTAGACAATAACAGAACTAATTACTAAAATCTTTGTAAGGCTATCATTTATTCCTTAGTTGTTATTTTTTGGTTCTCCTCAATTGAACATTGGCCTCCTTTCCATTGATTTTGGTGGTTGTGGTGCATGTTTCTAATTCTAGTCTTGATTGGAATTATGTTGAGTCTTGTTTTCTACCTCGGTTCTTGCATGAGTTATAAGGTATTAGTCTTGTTGGTTTTTTTGGATGGTACATGCACATCTTGGTGATTGTTTATATTTATGCTCAAGGGGGTAGACCAGGTACAAGCCCTAAGGGATTTTGGTAGAAGAGATACCCTTCCTCCTCAAGTCTTACTCAAATGTGGCATCTCTACTGATATGTTTTTCATGAAATTATATATATATAAGAATGAATACATGATAAACCCAAAAAAATCCTTAGCATGTAAAATATTTCATTAACTTTTGAGTGTAAATTCTTGTCACGAATGAGAAAAATCAAATGTGTATGTCATACATTTTGCTCAGTCCCTATCACAAGTTTAATATTATTATTTTCATCTAAACCTATTACTTTTCTTTGAAAATTGTGTAGGGCTAAAAATCAATATATTTTCCTAAAATTTTAGAAGATTTTTTTTTTAAAATAACATTTATGTACATCCTAATTGGCTTATTTAAAATATTCTTGATGGAAAAATATAATTTCCAATAACTGTAAATAGAAATATTTTAGATACCCAATCATAAATTTCAAGAAAACGCATTCATATGGTTGTAATTTCCATTATTTTTTTGGTGCATATGGAGAAAAATATGAAAAAATGCCAAATTTGGATGAAAACATTTCTATAAGGGTTACTTTCTACAACAGTCTGAGGGTTTTTGTTCACATACAATGATTGATAGACATCATTGTGTCATTTTCATTGGTGCTTTCTAAAGTAAAATCTAACTATTGCTACACCACTACACAAAATGAAGATGAACATAACCCTACTACCAAGATGACCCTCAAATGTCCATCTTTGATGCATCTTGTTCAGAATCTTCAGTGTATTGAGTGTTTTCCAACTCTATAGGCCTATTTTATTGAGTAGATGATTTCTAGGTATAAATGTGTGCAAGATATTTGATTGACACATTTTGAATCACCGTCCACTATTCATCTCCTATATGAATTATAGATGGTTATTCGAAATGCATCAATCAAATATCTTGCACACATTTATTACCTAGAAATCATCTGCTCAATATCATGGACTATGGAAACATAAAAGCTCTTATAGGCCTATTGTAGTTTTAACAAGAAAATATGAAATAAGAGTCTCCATCACCAATTCCAACAATTATGTACATCAAACATGAATGCATGTTGTCAACACATAATTCATATCGAATTATATAACTAATGGTTTGGTTATTGTTGAAATAATGCAGAAGAAGATCTTTATTTTGTTTTAGTACCTATATATAAAATTTCGATCTCACTTTGATGTTGAGCTTAAAAAAAATTAAAGTCCAATATTACTACTTCCAAACACTTTTGGCTACACTACATTTTGAAATAAATATTTCCCACATATTATGTTAGGTTTATTTATATAATTTATGAACAAAACAGGTTTAAATTTTATGGACTTACTTATAGACGCTTTCCATAAACATCCAAGCATTAATGTATTTTCTAAATATCTAGATAGAATTCAACACCTCCCATCATGGAACCCTACATCTCCAAGGATATTTCACAAAGTATTGACCCTGTAGGGAAATAATTAAGAAATGATGTGCTTTTTAGGTTGGAATAAAACAAATAAATTAATTCACAAAAAAGTAAATATAAATAATTAAATACTTGCCTTGGCTAAGAGTTGGCTTTCCTGAGATAATTCTTGGCTTGGTCCAATTAATTCTTATAGATATGTAGAGGCAACTTAAGGCATGTTAATAAATATGTTTGAACATCCTTCATAACATTTTTGTTGGTGTTTTTACCATCATAATGAACACTAACACTACTCCCACCATGATAACTACCATTTGTTTCTACTACTAAAAAATAATTAGTACTATAATATAATACTTAGAAATAAGTTTAAAATAATTTTATTAAGATAAAAATAATTTTAAGAAAATTATTAAGGATATGAAATAGTTAACAACAACAAACTCAAATAATCTAACAATGTACAACTCTTTGAAAAAGAGATTTCTTCAAAAAAAATGTGATAAATATTTATTTACATATCATTAATACCAAATCACATAGTGTGATCACAAAATTAAATACAAACAAATATTAGTCACTAATTATGGAATGTGGAAGACATAAATGTCAAGCTCTTAATTGTTTAGAACATTGAGATAATTTAAATAAAGGTTATTAGAAATAATGTTTAAGGTAATTAAATTTAATTACTTGCAAAGTGTGAAGTCTAAGGAAGCGTGTCGATCTAAAAGAATTGCTTAAATAGAAACAACACATTCAAGTCCTTGCTGAGAATTGCATAAATTAAAAATTCTATGTTAAAACATAAAATTATTTTGTGTTTATAAGGAGTATCTTATAGTTGGACTCATAAAACATTCTTATAAAAGTTACATCCCTTCCCCTCTAATATCATCCTCTTAGTGAGTGCCTTTGCAGATATAATTAATGTTTTCTTGGCTAAAAACAAGTCACATGATACTAATATTGAAGATCAACCAATAGATGCTTCTATATGCCACACATGTTTTATACTCTATAGCATTTTATAATTAATTAAAGACCTAAATTTATAGCAGTTGTTGACCTTCATAAGTAATTATATAACCTCAAATTTTGCACACAGGTTTTGCCTACAACGTTGCACCTTCCCTAATGTCCATACATTCCTACATTCAAAACATCACTCTACCACAACAAATGTGCCTTTTGGTTTACATGAGGATTTAGTATTTCACCTTATCACACTACTTCTAAAAAATACCTTAGATGTAAAATAGACCTCCTACGTCTCTTTTTAATGTATTCACAACATTCATGCAATGACTATCACTTACTTGCCCTTTTGCTACATGATATCAAACTCCTCCAACTTGCTCATCTTTCTTCCAACTATCAACTGCCTTTCGTTGTAATATTACTCCCTATCTCCTTTAAATTTTAGCCACACACTACTTCCATCAATTATTACTCCATTTCATTTTTATGCTTTCTTAATATATAATATGTAATTTCATTAATAATAATATATTACATTATTTTAAATATTATTATACTATATACAAATATTATTTAGTAAATAATATTACATTATATATAATATAAAATCATAAATTATAATTATGTAATTTGATAAATATTATATAGTATATATTATAAATGATTAATATAATAATATATATTTAATACATTAATTATTATAATATATTACACATAACATGGTATAGATCTATACTATATTAATAATACAATATATATTATAATATATATTTTCTTAGATATTATTAATATTATCTAAATTAATTATTGATATATGATATAAATGTTCTTAATATACTATAATATTATATATTGCAAAATTATATTAGTGCTTAATTTTGTAATCAGGATTTGATTATTCATCATTTATTTTCCCCCAGTGTCTATTTACAAACAAATATATTAAATCAATCAAACACAATTCTAAAGTAGATGTGATGTAATATACAATAAAATTTTATATTTACCACAATTGTGGCTTTCAATGTCATTATGTTCAAAGATAAAATAAAAATTAACTTATTTGAAAGCGCATTCAAGGCAATGAAACATAATCCAAAGTTAAACAAAATCACCAACTACACAAGGACCATCACTAAGACCACAAAGTAAAAATTCATTTCTCTAATTCAACGAATCTTGTGTCAATCTATCAATCACACATTTTCAAACATTTTACATATCCACCCCTTCTCTAGTAATGCCAAAGAATGTTATAATTACACAGGATAACCCAGAGTGTTTGGAACCTTACTCTTTGTGTGAAACTAGAGTAAGAGAATGGCGATGCTAATGAGATCCCTAAGCTTGGATATGAGAGTGACAATGAGAATGGTTATTCCAATACCCTCTTCTTGGAGTGCCACTAACACCTCTTGACAAATCATTCTTGGGAGGTGAAGGTGAGATTTGAGCCACATTACACAAGGTATCACCCCAATCACAAAGTAATCTCTTCAGATGCTTGAGTTCCATAAAAAATTTATTAGTCCAAACTTGAATCTAAAAGATAACATTATATATAGCCATAGAATTTTTATAAACATAAAAGTGGTGATCAACAACAACATTAGAAAATAAAGCCTACTTTCTTTCTTTCCATATTAGCAATGAAATTTTCTTTCTGAAAGTATGTCAAACCTAGGTGTACTTCAATGACATCCTAAGACTGTCACCGAGGAGGATATGATGCTAAATGAAAAGGTATTTAAGAAATTATTTTCATGTTTTTTTAGTTTTAAAGCCAAACTGGGAAACTCAAATGTTCATTGTGATTTTAATCTTTGTTATCTTATTTATGTATTGTTCATCTATCTTAGTTTTAAACTTGGCCTTTCCTGAATTCTAGTTAACATACGTTGTTTTAACCTTAATATGTAATATATATCGAGTGGGTTTCTCATAATTTTTTCTATTTATTTTTGTGTAGTGTGGTGAATTCGAATCTTTCTAATAACTTTTTTTCCTATTTTTTTCTGATGGCCTAGATCTTTCCCAATGGTTTAAGATCTATGATTGTGTATATGATATCTATGGATTATATAACACCTCAGTATTGTACACATGGAAAACTCAGAACTCAATTATTCCTCTTAGTTCTAGACCATTCCCACTTTCAAAAGTTTTGCATCTGCACTAGCTTATTCCCCTTGGCCTATCTCTTGGTCTGACCAATCTTATGTTGATGACCCAAATCTTCTATCTTGTTCATAATGCTTAAAACATGATTATCTTCCACCTTTTCAAGTTCTTATCTTCCACATTTACAAGTTCTAATTCTGTACCTACTTTATTATTCCCTAGACACTAGCATCTCAGATAGACACCTACATCAATGTAGGATTTTCTCTAACACAAGTGTCTAGTTCCCAGAAGTCATCTAATTTACAAATGAAACGTATCCTAATGGTTGGCCTAAGTGATTTAATGTGAGTTATTTATCCAAATGAATTGATATAGATATAAGATCAACCCTCATTCATTATTCACCTAGCATAAACCAAGATAACTTATCAAAGCACTTGATAAAGCAAAACTTTGCTATTTTTTCCTATTCTCATATCAGTCATAGAGATAACACATGCATAGGTTTGAATTACAGGAGGAACAACCTAAGAACACAATTTTACAAGTTAAGATCTAGGTCACTAGTGTACTTTCTTTCCACATATTGCATGATTCACACACAAGCCAACACGTAGGAGAGAACTACATCAATCTAAGGCCCTCTTCATAGTATTAGTTATGTAAGTAGTGGTTATTGATTGAGGGTTTTTTGGGATCAGATAGACACTATGTTCCCAGCAACCCATTTTTTACCCAAGTTAACTATATATATAAAGAACTAGGGTTTTACAATTTCATGAGAAGCGACAGTCCATGACCTAGATCTGAATGCAATAAAGTGAAGTCAAACACAAACCCATAATCATCTAGGTGATTGCATATTTGTCCAATAGGTATTACGTATAGGACACTTGAGTTAGGTTCAGACAATAGCGTCGATGCAATCATCTAAGGATGAAACTAGTGTCCATGGCTCCATAGGTACCCTATCCAGAATCTAATGACTATTCCAAAATCTTCTTCTAGTTTGCTTCCTACCTATTATAGATCTAGAACTGTGTTAACATCAGGACTAACTAAGTACATTATTTTTTTGTCATTTATATACCTAGCATAATTGTACTCACTATTTTTAGCCTATCTCAATTTTATGAATTTAAAAAATGTTATATCTAAGTTTAGCATCTAATTGTCATGTTATAGAGATATTTTATCACCCTTGTACCTTAGGCTATCTCTATCCCCTTTAATTCTAAATAAACCTCGATGTAAAGTTTTAGGGTTAAATAAATTATTATATCGTAAACCACTTGCTAATATTTCCATATACAACATATTTTTTAACAAATAGGACAAGGTGACAAATTTAAGAACTTTTACATCTATCAAATAAATAAATTTAAAATTAAATTTATTTAGAAGCATAATGGCATACTATAATGATATATAAAAAACCATGCATTTTATACATAAATATTGATGATGTTTAGTATCATATCCATATAATTGTACCAAATACAAATAAAAGAAGTCATTAAAAACATAAAGTAAAAAATTAATCACGCCTAGTTGAAATCTTTGTGAGAATTATTGTCAAGATATGCAAGGCAATGCAATGCAACATGTTCGCTTCAGATTTTCATAAATCAATATGTCCATTCTAATTTTTTTAACATATGTGCAACATCCTAAACCAAAGAAGGTGACCAATTATATATATATAAACTCTATAGTAAAAAAATTTAGATCCCTATTTAATTAAAAATAATAAAATATTTAAATTGATTTTGGCACTATAGTGCAAAAATTTATAACCCTATTTAAATAAAAATAATATTTTTTTTAAATTTTGACATTAGTGTATAAAATGTTAAAAATCACATATACCATTCAATATTGCTAATTCATTTTTTTAAAATAATGACATGTAAAATTTTCATTCATCTACCCTATGAAAATCCAGGTACTCAACTACAACATAACCCTTGTTTCAAAATAGACTAAAATCCAATAATGAAGGTTAAATTATGATGCCCCTTTTGTACCAAAATATTGAATGATAAAGATTTGTTACATAGACATATATTTGATATGTAAATCTATGAGGTATAGAATAGTTGGATGGTAAGGATAGTCGTTTCCTAGTTTAAATAAATGAATTGTTAAACCTAAAAATATAAGAATTCAATACGTTTAAATAATTTTTAAAAATTATTTTGTAAATTATTGAAAATTTTGTGTGAATAATAATGTGAGTATTTATTTTAGGGTTGATAATGGGTGTGAAATGTCAAAGGGAAAGAAGAAGGATAAGTCATAATGTTGGAGGCCACCTAAAAAGGGTAAAATAAAATTAAACTTTGATAGGGCCTTAAAAGTAATCTTGGTCCAATAGGGATAGATGGGGTGATTTAAAATAGTGAAGGGTAATCCCTATTATTTTTTGCAAAAGAAATAAGAATCGAGTCTAATAATGTGGCTAAAGCAAGAGTAGTTCAATTAGGATTGTAAATAGTGAAAAAGTATGGATGGAAGGAGCTCAATGTCAAAGGAGATTCGCAAGTAGTGATTAATATTCTCATTTTAAGGGGAGAAAAGGTTTGGATAATTAGGAAAATACTTTTAGTTAAGAATAAGTGTGGATCAGTAAGGTTTAAGAATATAAAGAGAGAAGATAATGCAGTAGCAGATTGGGCTACTAATGAAGCAATGTAGTTTAGGGAGAAGAAGACATTCAAATTTAAGGAATGGATAGATATTTTATAGAATGAGGTTCACATCTTAATAAATAGATATTTGATGATATTTATAGAATCAAAGATATAGGAAGAGTAAGGTAGGGAAGGAAATGTCAAGTGTTGGAAGTAATCAAATTGGTGTCATCTTAGTCCCATAGTGTGGTCATACCCATGAAAGGAGCTTAGATAGCAACCTATCCACATTAAATTAAAAGAGACAAGGATATCGAGATAAATATTATGGATAGATGGTCGTCTATATGAAGTAGTTATAAGGATGTGCAAGAGGAAGGATGACACATACAGGATTAATTATTAGTTTACATTGAGAGTTTGGAGATATCATTTCAAGGTAGTGGATGATGGCATGAGATCAAGCCTAGCCATCAATTGGTAGTGTGTCCAAATTAGATCAAGAGCCCAGAATAGCTGACAATTATGAAAAAGAAGTAGGGACAGAGGAAAGAGATTGAAACAGGATGAGGGTTGTGAGGGTAGGAAGAAATCATGAGAGAAGATGGTTTCAATGTATTGGATGGTAGGGGAGGCTATAATTTATCACTTCTATTATAACATTGACAAGAAAATAAAGAACCCATTCATGAGGATATGGATGAAGAAGATGTGAGAAGCAGCCATTAGAATGGAGATGGAAGGTCATGATATATCAAAGCTAATGAAGACCTTTATGCTAGAATTTTAAGCAATCTCTCAGTAGAAGGAAAATTTTTGACACTATCCAATCTATCAGTAAGGAAAATCTAGTTTCAAATGCAATCGGGTCCTTTTCTCTACATAAAGAACACCTAAACATTGAAGCTATTGTGCACATAATGGGGCTAGAAGTGGCTAAACATAATCATGCAATTATGGATGGTATGGTGAAACTATAGAGTATCCTGGAATTTGTGGTGGAGAGATTGGGAACTAACCTTTTGAAGTAATGTATCTTCATTCCCCCAAGATGTTGTGATGTGGAAGAAGAGGATGCAGGGGAAGCAATACTAGATCTAGGAAGTGGAGTAGGCTAAAAACAAGAGAAAATTCTAGGGTTGTGAAAGCAGTACTAGATGGAGTGGAGGTGATCCTTATAGACTGATATAGAATGCATATTTCAATACCAAGTGTAATAAATGCTTAAAATGAATAGTAATTGGGATTCAATCTTTTTGATATGCTATGTTGTTATCCCTAAGGGGTGTTGTAAGCACTTGTTACTATGATAAATATAAGCAGTATAATTTTTGAATTATGGTTGGTTGTGTTTTTATCGACCCCCCTCCAATATATAGTATCTTGCTACTGATCTAGAGGGGTTTGAATAGATCTTTTTTGGTAGGGTAATCCACTAAATTGTTCTTCAATTACTTTTTTTACTCTAAGTAAGTGCCCTAGTTAATGTAACAAAATAAAATGTGAGTATTTTCAATTAATAAATTTAAAATTTTTAAATTTTTAAACTTAAGTATTCTCTAAAAATTACTTTGTGATATATTGGAACTTTTATGTGCATAATGATGTGAGAGTTTTAAATTAATAAATTTAAAATTTTAACAAAGTTTAAAAGGAATACAAGCATTTGAGTTAATATACAAGTCTTTCATATTAAAATATGATATATATTTATAACCATTTAAACACTTACATCCCCAATTGACATATCATTTGTCTACCTAGACATTGCTCTACTATATAGATAGTATTGATCTATATAACTCTAATTTTATCTAGACCTTAGCCTACTACCATAAAGCAATCATAGATCTTACCATAAAGCAATCATAGCTCTTGTAAAAATTATTTGAATCATTCCCAATAAATATCTAATATATCGAATCAATGAAGATTTATTAAGGGTTTGGAATAATATTTGGTTAAAAAGGTTTCAAAATTTAAGTCTATATATTATCATGTGGATGTTTTTAATGTAATAATAATGTTAAGACTAAAATAGAAAAACATACTATAACATAAATTACGCCTAGATACACAAGAAAAGATTACATGGATTGGAGAGGACTAAGCTTTTAAGGATTTCTATGTTTAAGATTAAGGTTTTACATGAATATAAATTTCAAGAATATTGAATAGTGAACCTTGGCCAACCTTAATTTCCTCCCACCAAAACTTTTATCTTTACCTTTTTTCTATCCTTATTTTCATAGGAGATTTTAAATAATGTTGTAAGGAACTTAAAGATAAAGGATTCAACAAAGGGAAAAAAATCTTACCTCATCAAAATAATGTAAACAATGAAGAAAATAATAACGAAAAATGTATATTATAAAAAAATAATAATAAGGAAACTTAAATTATCGTATTCATATTTTCTTTAAAAATTTATGAAAGACAAATTTAAAAATAATATTTCAAGTAATATATATTGGTTGGAAACGTTAGACTCCTATTATCAAAAATTTGCAATCATAATATATTATCCTTCTAGATCTATGATTTTTTATATGGCCTAACCAAGGGTTTAATTTAATGGTTGACCGTGTTCATCAAAAAAATATTGATTTATTCAACATTTTCCTCACAAGTTAAGACACTACATCTTTCCTTCATAAATTTTTGGAGTCTGACCATAATTTATCCTTTCATTTTGTACGTTATTTAGAAAATATCCACTATATTTTATGATTAAAAATATTAAATACGTTCACATGGTTATCAAATTTAAGCCCTTGGCCTAACCATAAAGGTACCAATTTAGTGTGTTCTCTCTTTTCACGAGCCATACCCCACATGAACTGTAATTCCATGATTCAAAATATTTTATTGGTGTTTCTTTTTTTCAAACCATATTTTAATGATTTGTAAATTGGTTTAGGGTAGATGCACGAAGTTGGGAGACAAGAAAATTGACAAAAAATACAAAGCATTTTTTGTAAAGGGTGTATGCCCTTTTTTTTTAAAAACCAATGCACCCTAAAGGGCATACACCTTAATAGATCAAAGGGCATATGCCCTTTGGACTGCAATGTTTTTTGCCATGTTTGGTGTTTTATAAGGATATACCGGAAGGATATATTTAGTAAAATAAATTTTTATACTTTAAATTTATTTTACTAAATATAACAAATTAGGGCCACTCTGTATCTTCTAAAATTTATTACAGAGCTATAGGACTTACCATTTAGAAGTTAGTTTTTCAATTCCATTATGGTCAATACTTAATTTTCAAAATTTTGGGATCAGAAGATAGAATTAAAAACAAGATTTCAAATCATGTTACGTATGTAATATATCTATACCATTGAGGATTACATGCCTACTTTACGTACTTAAGTGTTCTCTATCTATTTTATCTACTTGAGTATGATCTACCCAATTAAATAACTAAGCCATAGCTTGATATCAAGGAGTATTCCCTACCTAAATACATAATCCATGTCTTGATATTTACTATTCTCTAATCGTGTCAAAGTAAGTGCTCCACTTACTCAACCTGGTCTACTTTAAAGTCTTCTAGAAACTTGATTGGAATTAGGTCTCTTCCTAACCATAAATTATCTCTTGGTATATCACAAAAGGTCTTCTGAGTATTGGTATTGAAAGACTAATTACCTTATTCTTTATAGTTATCTCTTGACTTCTTAGCCTCTATTTAGATCAAAAGACACTTTCAATGACTTAAAATAGGGTACTTAGTCCCAAGATAGTAATATACCTTTAATAAAAACCCTTCTTTGACTCCTAAAGCACTCAATTGTACATCCTCACTTCTTTGAATAATACTATTAGCGTTTCACCAATTATTTGACTCAATATTATTATTTCATGAAGAACTTAACCTGAAAACTTAAATGATAACAACTTTACCCTTTATAGGCCTATTAGGCCAAATTCTACCTTTTAAGGACTTGATACAAAGAGGTCTATGTTAGGAACCTAGAACAATAAATAGCTCTGATACCAACTGTTAGGTGACCCCTTATCCAACGGAAGCACAATTGATTACTTTCTTATAAGCAATTAAACACAGAATTATACCAGAATGATAAAGTAACTAGAAACTTGAGACAGCAAAGAATTTGAGAGACAATACACACTCTTGTATTAGATATTACTAGAAGAAAATACAATAAGGAAGATGCCACTTCTTCCTCCACCTCAAAGGCTTGCCACACCTCAAGACCTTCTTCCCTCTCTCTCTTGCTCAACACAACAACTCTATAGCCTGAGTTATTATCCCTCCTTGAATGCTTCAGCGGATCTCCTTGACCTTACACCTGTAGATCTCCTTGACCTTGCTTGCTTCAATGCTTTTTACTTGCCTTCTTGATAATTACAATACATGCCTTATGGGTCTTTAAATAGGATCCCATGGTTACAAAAATTGAAATCTAACTACAATAATTAGACACGCAGCTCGTGACTATAATTAGTCATTTGACATGCAAACACTCGCTTCACTTAACTGACTGTTCGTCAACAGCAGTTCTGGACCGCCACAGGCGACCGACGTCGGTCCCTGTCTATCTGGTGCTGCCGACGTCGGCCGACTTCTTGCCGTCGCCGGTTTCCTTTTGCACTACATCTGACCGACGTCGGTCATGCTGCCGACGCCGGTGCTTCTGGTTCTTCAGCATCCTCTTCTTTGTGTCTGCAAACAGTTGAAGCTTTTAGCTCCACACCCTAACAGTCTACAACTAACTTATTTTTTGAACTCATTTAATTCAAAAACTCAATAAAAATATCAAGACAATGATACCAAAATCATAGGTGTCTTTACACAAGCTCAAAATACCATTTAGATCACCAAAGTGCCCAAAAAGTTGACTATGTCCTAAGCATTGTTATAGTATTGTGTATAGGCATGTTTGGTCTTGAAAAGGTGTTATTAATCTAATCTCATCAAAGGATTCTTATAAATATTTATTAATATGTTTGGAAACTATCTCTAAGGATAATAAACCATTTTTCTTTATTATTTTATTAAGAATTAAAATTCAATGGAAACTCAACCATTTAGGTTCGGATGGCCTAATCTACTTACTTGGAAGGATATTGACTTGGCTTAACTATCAAATGCTTTGAATAAATTTACTTTTAATTACTCTACAATGTTTACACAATAAAATTGGACCTTCATAAGATGTTTATACTCAATCAACAAAGTAAAACACTTGAAGATTCTCTTGACTGGGCTTTCCTATGACTATCTACAGGTAGATCAAAAAATAGTCCTATGTATTTTTAAGAACAAGGTGAGTTTGAGCATGTTACCTATTTTAATACCTTATAAACCTTCTCTAATAAATTACCTATGATTTTAAGGATATTCCACTAGTTTAGATGCAAGTTATGGTTCTTTTTGTATCAAAAACCCTATTCTAAGGTTTAACTCTACACACAAAGCCTGATAGCTTCAAATTTATTATTCATATAACTTAAAGACTATTTTCAAGAACTAAAAATTGTAACAGAGTCTTGAATTCCTCCCTCAACTTCTCCAATCTTCTAAACAAACTCATGCAACTTTTTCTACATGTACAAGAGACTGCAAATGACTATAGATACACAAAAAATAGGGTTTAGAAGGTTTCAATGACATGAACCTTGGATCAAGTATAAATTATCTTTAAATAAAATTGGATTTATTTCAAACATGAAATAAATTTTTGAATACAAAAAATTAAGTAACAACACACCTTTTATTCACAAGAGAATGATTATTTTGACTACATAGACCCCTATTATGTCTTGGCAGACTATCAATTCTACTTGCAGTCATGAAGTTCTTCACCTTTTAAGCTTGTTCTGACATTCAATTCCTTATTTTTTATATTTTATAAGTTAATCAAGTTTTTAGAGATGTATTATACTTTGAGTTTGTTATCTTTGCCTTGGAATCTTCTTAACAATGTTGTTCTCAACTTAGAAAATGAACTGTAATTAATGGGTCTATCAATATGCGTAAATGAATAACCTACAACATGTAACCTATAACATATATATATTAATGATACAATCATTCATTCATTACATATAACACATAAATGTTACTACATATAGGTATTTTTTCACTCATACATGACATCTTCATGTGGTCATGATATGGTCACTCATATTGGACATGAATGTAACTAATAACCCTGGTGCACTAAATTTCCACCTAAACCATTAAACCCAAACCCCTAACACTAAAAATTAAACATTGAACCTTAAACATTTAAACCTAAACCCTAAACCCCAAAACCTAATCCATAAACCTTGAACCATGAACACTAAATAATATACCTAAACCCTTAAACCTTGAACCCTTAACCTAATGCATTAGACCTAAACCAAAAACAATAATCCATAAACCCTAAATTATAGACCCTAAACATATAAACTAAAACATTAAACCTTATACTTTATAACCTATACCTTAAAACATAAATGTAATCCCTTAACCCTAAACCCCAAACCATAAATGATGTAAGAGCATCATCCCCAATTTTGTAAATCTTGTAAATAAGGGCATAGTCTATAAAATGCTTGGTAGGAGTTCCCTCCAAAAATTCCAATATATGAGGGTAAATAGAGTCCTAGGACAGTCATTAATATTTTTAAATAACTTAATCCATTATATATCTTACTTAAGGTGAGTCACCATGCAACTCCCAATGTAGAAGACAAATTTGGCATGTCTTGGGTTTGTTGAGAGAATCTTGGTGAAAGAGACTTAGATTAGGTAAAAAATAACAAAATGATAATGCTCAAGCCATGAGAAAATGAAAAATTATGACTTTATATAAAAAGAGGATTGTGTAAATGAGTGGTAGAGTAATAAAAAAAAAATCCTTTTGGCATGCGTAAATATATAGAAGATTTTTGGTGTATATGTAAGATGTTGATCAATATATGCGTTTAAGTTTTTAAGATCATGACTATGTGGAATATGTAGAAGTTTGTTAAAAGAGGAAGAGCATGTTTATAGTGAATGCTAAGAAGAATAATGACTTATCTACTAGTAAGATAAGGAGGAGTTCATGAATATTAAGTAGATTGTAGAGAGCTCAAAAATGCAAAGGTTGAAGGATTTGTATTTAAATTACAATGCAATATGAATATAATAAGATGTTTCAAAAAATCCTTATAACCTATGGATGTCGTTTCATATGTAAGTTTATGTTGGTAATTTTTCTCTTTGAATTTTAGAATGAAGATCTAAATATGACGCTCTATAAGTACAAATTGACATATACAAAAATCTCTATGAAACCATATTTGATATAGTGGAAAAAAATGAATGAGTTTTGAGAGGCTCAATATTTATTATTGAGAAGTCTAATAAGAGGCATCAGTTATATTCTATAGGAATGTTCATGTATTAATTAGATATTTTATGAATAAAGTAAGGACTTGGGACACTAGTTATGGTTCTTAAAACAAAGTCTTGAGAAGTCGACTATGAATGGATTGACATAATCAAAAATAGGTTGGTAAATTGGTCAATGGTTTTGGTGTCCCATAATAATTATTTAATTATTGATCTGTTGTGTTATGATATCACAAATTCCTTCCTTTCCTATTGATCGAAGTATGTGTTATACAAAAATAAGTGAAGTCACTATAGTTTTCTATATACTGTTTGCAAAATTTAAAATAAGGTTTCAATTAATTTGACTGTATCTTGAAAATACACCAATCAAGTCCTTTGGAATTGGATTTAATATTGTAGTGTAAGTAATGATATCTGAACAAGGAAGTCATCTTTATTTCTTTGATGTTGACAGTGGTAATTGGAGAATGAAAGCTCAATTAGGACTTTAGTTCATGTCAGTTGGTTTTGGTAGGGTCAAATCAAATTCATAACTATTCAAGAATACATATAAGTTTACATATTTTTTGTGTTTTTATAATATTACATAAAATTAAGTATTTTAGAAAAGCAACTAATCATAATAGAGGCAATAGAGGTCTACCAATAAAGAGTTGAAGCATGTGGGAAGTAACATGAAGGAGAAGACACTAGGTCATGTGGAAATGCATCGAGGTAATATAAATTTGTCTTTACAATAACATTAACATTCAACTTGGAAGGGATGACTAGAATATTATCTCTGAGTCTAAACTTTGAAAATTGTTTGTATGACATTAGAGGACTTAGTGTTGAGATCTAAAAATGGGAATAGTCTAGGTAATGATCGAATTGGGTTATGAGTCTATAGATCAAGAAGAATTATCCTTTAAGGAACAATAGATAAACCTAATGCATACATATATACCCAAACACTAAGACCCAAACCCTAAAAGCTAAACTCTTGGTCTATTGAGCCATAAACCATAAATCCCAAACCTTTAATCATAAAATATAAATTATAAGCCCTAAATCCTAATCCCTAAGCCATAACACTAAATCTTAGACCCTAAATGCTAATCCAAATACACTAAACCCTAAGATGTGAATCTTAAACCATAAACCTTAAACCCTAAATTTATAGATCCTAAACCTCTATCCATAAACCATAATCTTGACTTATCACCTATATAGAGAAAGGATAGGGGGCATTGGCTAAGCCATATCTTGAAAGGATAGGGGTCATTATAACCTATATAGATAAAGGAGTGACTAGGGACATTCATGTAAAAGGATTGAAGGCAGATTCAAGATGAATTCTTAAATAATTTGTGGGTTTTTTAATCACTTGGTCTATTGATATGGATAAATGGATAGCTTGTAGCATTCAACCTATAACATACATATAATAATGATAAAAGCATTCATACATTACATCTACCCCATACATAGTACTACATGTAGGTATGTTGTCATTCATAAGTGGCATATTCCTGTATTCATGATACATTCGCTCATACCAGACATGAATGTAGCTAATCACCCTAGTACACTCCATTTACACCTAGACCATTAACCCTAAAACCCAAAACCTAAACCTTAAACACCATAAACCTTTAATTTTGAACCCTAAACACCATAAAACTTGAACACTTAACCCTAATACATTATCCCTAAACCCAAAATAATAATACCTGAACCCCCAAACCTATACCCTAAACATAGAACCTTAAAACCTTAAACCCTAAACTTTATACCCTAGACCCTAAAGCCCAAACCATAAGCCTAAATCCTAAACACTAAACCATAAAACCTTAACCCTATACCTTTAATATTAAACACTAAACCATACACACAAAATTAAAAATAATGAACCTAAAACCCTAAACATTGAACCCAAAACCCAAAACCTTGAGCCCTAAACTCTTAACACTAAACCCTAATCCAAAAACCCTAAACCTTGAAAGTTGAACCATAAACCCTAAACCCATAACCATAAAACCTCAAACCCAAAACCAAAGACCCTAAATCCTAAAACTAGATAAACCTAATGCTAGAATCTAAACAATCAACCCCAAACATTGAACTATAAACTTTGAACCCTAAACCCTAAACCTAAAACCCTAAAAATGAAACCTAAATGACAAACACTAAACATACATTATAGATACCACACCATAGAGGAATTATGCAAGTATTAGTAGTTCAAATCAACCCCCTCTCTATTTTCCTATGATAATTCGTACACAAGCACAAAGATTTCAATGCAAAGAGAAAACATGCCATAACAAATTTAGTGTCATAAATTCTAATAATTTATACTCATAACCCACATCATTCTTTGAGAATAACTCGCAAACACGAGAAGATCCAAAATGAGCTAGCCCTTTCACTCAATAATTTGAAATAAATGTGTCTAGAAGAAGGATTTCACCTCATACGAAGTAAGTGCAAAGAGGTAATTTTTTATCTATCATGATTTTTTATCATCCCTCATTGTGTAAAATGAATTTTTTCCATGAAATTGAAAAGAGGATATTATCTTATTTCCACCATGTAAATCATTCAACAATAGCCCTAGAGTAATCAATCATGACCCTATCTAATCTATTAGACATGAATGAGAATAATCACCCTAGTACACTCCAATTAGAATAAAAGGAATCAAAACACTATTTAAGATTCATATGAAAAATATATTGTTCATTTTGAAATAAATTTATACTAACTACTAGATTGGAACACACTCTACCAAATTAGGGAGTGACTAGGGATGATAAATGAGTGATTATATATGATGAGGGCCAATGAGGAAATGGTTAGGGATAATGAGGGATGAGGATACATGTGGAGGAGGTTATTAGGGATCATTATATATGATGAGGTTTGATGAGGGAGTGATTAGGGATGATGAGGAATAATTAAAGATGATGAAGGATTGATTAAGGATGATAATAAATGATGATGGTTAATGAGGGAGTTATTAAGGATGATGAGAGTGTGACTAGGGATGATAAAGGATGATGAACGAGTGATTAGGTATGATTAGGTTTGATGAGGGTTGATGAGGGAGTGTTTGTGTATGATCAATAACAATGAGGGATGATGAGGTATGAGAGGGAGTGACTAGGGATGATGAGGGTTGATGAGGGAGTGATTAACAATAATGAAGGATGATGATAGTTAATGATGGAGTGATTAGGGATAATGAGGGACAATAAGAACTAGTGAGGGAGTGGATAGGGATGATAAGTGAATATAAGGGTCGATGAGGGAGTGATTAGGGATGATGAGGGTCAATGAGAGAGTGTCCTATGTGAATTTGGAGTGCTATAATATGAATTTATTCTACGTGACTTTGGAATAATGCATGAGATTGGAATTGAAGAATGCATGGATTGCCTATCTAACATTTGTTTTAGAGTGAATGGTATATTTTTAGAATGAATTTGAATGGTGTTTCAATTTATTCTATTTCTAATGGAGTCTATTGGGGTGATTAACTACATTCATGTCTAGTATAAGTTATTGTATCATGACTATAGGTAGATGTCATGTATGAGTGAATGCATACATATATGTAATAGATATGTGATAGATGTCATGTATGAGTGACTATATCATGACTATAGGTATGTTACAAGTTACATGATACAAGGCAGTCATTTATGCATATTGATAGACCCATTGATTAAAAAACCTATAAATTATTTAAGAATCCACCTTCAAGCTCAAGTATTCAATCGAGTAGGGCATACTCAAGTAGGTAAGGCATAATAAATTAGGTAAAATATGGGGCATAATCAATGGTATAGATTTATTATATATGTAACATGATTTACAACCTTGTTTCTCATTCTATATTCTAATCCTAAAATTCTAAAAACTAAGTATTCACTAGATTGGATTTTGAAAAGCTAACTTATAAATGGTAACTCCTACAAATCTTGAATTAATTTTATAAGATGTAGAGTGGCCTTAATTTGTTATATTTAGTAAAAAAAAATTATATAAATATATCCTTATAATATTTTTTTCCAAAATATCAAACATGGTAAAAAATATATCCTTGCAAAACACCAAACATAGTAAAAAAAATTGCAATCCAAAGTGATTAACAACTACCTCTAATTGCAAAAAAAACAAAAAATATACGTTTTTCAAAAGTGTGTATGCCCTTTACAAAGGGTGTATGACCTTTCAACATGTCAATATTTTTTTGTATTTCTTCTCTAAATTTGCATTGGGTACAGGCTTGGGGAGGTCTGAACCTAGCTTGAAACTGGTCATGGAGTAGCCCAATTAGTTTCTAGAAAATTTTAGAGCCTTTTTCATCTTTATTGATACATCTGATCAGGCAGTTTTTAATATTTTTTTTTTAAATTATATAGATTTGTAGAGGAGAAAGTTTAGTTTTAGAATATATAATTTTTTTAATGTTAGAATATTATTTATAATTATTACTTAATTTATACATAACATATCTCATTATGGACTATATACATATCATCACCAATTTCTTTATAATATTTTGAATATTAATTAATAGTTTATAAAATTTATATATCAACAATCTACACATTGTCAACTATGATTTTTTTTAAAAATGATCTTCATGAAGTTAAGGTCAAAAAGTTGTGTTTCTACATTTGCAGTTTCAATTTTCCAGCTGTCTTGACTTGTAAAATTAGATATATAATAAAAAAGTAATAAAAAATATTCTCAACAATCTTTGACATTTCACATATCCATATATGAACTTTCATACAAAAATTCAATCATTTAATAAAAAAAGGTGTGTTCGTTACATATGTAATCTCCTTATCTTTTTATAAAAAATGACCAACCTATTATCATAAATGCATATATTTCACACATTTTTATCATTTGGATATTAAAAAAAATTATATGTTTAAAAACTACATTCAAAATGCCACAATTCATGTTCTTATGTTATTATCAAAAAACTACATTCAAAATGCCACAATTCATGTTCTTATGTTATTATCAAATTTCTTTTCTAAATATCTCTTACATTCTCTCCAAGTTCAACTATTGTTATTTTCAGGGGAAAAAAAAAGTGTCACTTTATACCCCTTTTTATCCCCATTATCCTACATATAATACATTTTCTTGAAACTCTTTAACTTTGAAAATGTCATGCAAAATTCTTTTTATCTAATCACTTTCCTTTACATATTCTCTCATATATTTAGGAGTAACTATTAATAACTTTTTAAGGAAGATGGGATCCCTATTCAAGAACAATGTGATAAAAAAATGTAGTATTTTTATCAACTTCATGAAGCCATTTTGTTTTAGATTTTTGTTTCTAATAAATCTCTTCTTTTCAATTAAGACTTATTAATATTTTTTTAGATGTTTTAATTTTTTTGAGAAGAATAACTACCATAAATGAGTTGTAATAGAGACCATAAACTTTTAGTATTTAATTTTTATTTTTATTAAAAAATGTTATCAAAGGATTTCTTATTTTAATTAATATTTAAAAGAATAAAATCATTTTTTTTTAAATAAGTTTGTTTTAGTTTCCCCAATCTATATCTTATGATATAGTTGATGATCGAGTAATGCAATTTATGGTTACAAAATAAAGGTATAATTTCTATTGTTAAATTTTATGTTTGTAAATTTTATTCTCCTAAACTATATTATCACTACCTTCAACAAACAACAATTATATGGTAGATGAAAAAGATTTCTATAAAGTTAAGGTAAAGAATTCATTAAATTCTTCTAGAATTATATGCAACCATCTTATAGACATTGCTTAGAGTATGTCACTTGGAGGAAAAACAAAGTATAAGGTTGTACTAATCTTATAAATTTAAAAAGATTTTTATAAGTTTAAACAAGAGCTTCTTTTAAACTTGTTATTAGTATAGAAAAGGATTTTATAATAGATATGAGAAAAAAAAAAATCTTGAACAATTAAATAATGGAATTACTACAATTTTTTATATATTTTAGGAAGAAAATATGAATAAGGAGAAAATGAAGTCACTATTTTCCTGGTTCCAATTCAATTATTTTAAATAGTTATATAAGAGAAAATATTATATACAATAAAAAAATATATATTCAATAAAATATTAAATGACTAAGGAAGGAAGATGATACTTAAGTGTTGGTACTTGTAACATAATAAATTTCATAGGTGATAAATATAACCGACAAAATTTTAATCACTAATTTTTAATTGATTATATATAAATATTAAATCTATTTTCAAAACAAACAACCATGATAAATTTTATTCAAAATTATTAATAATAATAATAATAATAATAATAATAATAATAATAATTATTATTATTATTATTATTATTATTTTTCTATAATTAATTTTTTTTAAATAAATAATTAAATTTTTATATATTATATAATTTAGAATATGAAAACGAAAACATACACAAAAATTTGACTCTAAATATTAGATAATTTAATTTAAAACCCATGTTACGGAAACATTATAGAAGGATGTTAACCTTAATATAAAATTTAGGTGATATAAATTATCTTAATTATTTTAATAAGTCATATAAACAAATTTTTGAAATATAATAATTATTAAAAATTATTTTTTAAATAATGAAGTGAACAAATTTGGGACTTAGAATAGGACAACTATACAATGTTCATAAACTTTTGACCGGAAATATTTGTCACTGGGAACAAGAAACATATTAAAATGAAACTTCTTGTAGTACTTTTGCTTATTTTAAAATTGATATAGCCATGTAATAACATTATTTTGAGAGAGACTTTTGTGCCTAATAAAATAGGCTAAAAGTTAACAAATAGGGTTAAATAATAATGCTTTTTTTTGGGGAAATATTGACCGACCAATATATCAATTAAATGAGAAGTTGAATTAAATAAGGGTATCGTGTGTAGGGTGAGTAAAATATAACAATAAAATTATATATAAAATAAAATAAAAATAATAATAATAAACTATTTTATTTATATTTACTTAAGAAAATTGTGAAGGGTGAGTTTGAAAATGATAATTCAAAATATTATTTATTAGTTGGAAGAGTTAGACTCTTTATCATTAAGATTTTGTAATTAGAATATGTGGTCTTTTCATATTTATAATTTTTTATATGATTTAATTAAGACTTAAATTCAATGATGGATTATGTTTATTCGGAAAAATGTTTAGGATGGTTATTTAATATTACTATCAAACATAAAGATAATTAATTTTAAAGAAGGAAACATAAAAGAAATAAATATATATTTACTATAATTTTTTTGTTTATCTAAGAAATTATTTTCTTTTCAAAACATATAGTTTTTTAAAAATTTCTCTCATATTTTATGGTTATAAATATTGAATAGTTTATATGACTGTCAAATTTAATCTCTTAACTCAATCTTAAAAGTTTTAGTTTGGTGTGTTGTCCTCTATTTTCAGGAGTGTTGTCCTATATAAATACCAATTTTATGATTCAAAATGTTTTATTGGTGTCTTTTTTGTCAAGTCATCCTTTGATTAAATCTTGATGCTTTGTAAACTAGTTTAGAACCTTTTATTGAATATCTTTAACTTTGAAAATGTCACACAATCTTCTTTCTACCCGTTCACTTTCCATTACATATTTTTTCATAAATTTAGGAGCGAGTGATAATAAGTTTTTAGGGAAGATAGAATTCATATTAAAAAACAATGCAATTAAAAAAAGTAGTATTCTTCTCTCTCGTGAAACCATTTTATTATGGATTTTTGTTTGTAATAGATTTATTTTTTTAAATCAAGACCTATTAATTCTTTTTGTAGGTAATTTAATTCCTCCCAAAAAATGACTATAATGAATAAGTTGTAATGGAGACGATGAACTTCTAATACCTAATTTCTGATTCTCATTTTTATTGAAATATATTATTAATTTTTTTAATCTAATTATTATTCTAAAAAATACATTTTTTTTAAAAGAACAAATTTGTATCCATTCCACCAGTTCTATATCTTATCATATAAGTGATGAATAAGAGTATGTCACTTGGAGGAAAGACAAGGTATAAGGTTGTACTAATCTTACAAATTTGGATGGGGTTTTATAAATTAAAACAAGAGTTTCTCTTAAGTTTGTTATTGGTATAAAAAATGATTTTATATTAAACATGAAAAAAAATCTTTCTTTGAACAATTAAATAATGGAGTTAGTGTAATTCACGATGCATCTTAGAAGAAAATATGAATAAGGAGAAAATAAATTCTCTAGCCATTTTCCTAGTCCCAACTCAATTATTTGAAGTGGTTATTAAGAGAAAATATTGTATACAATGATCTTGTACAATTGAAGAAGAAGAAGAGATGTTTTTTTGCTTTGCTAGGGTTTCTTCTATGCATGCCATTGATTCAGCCCTTGTTTTTCTACCTACCCAGCCTTGTGTCATACAGTGGCCTTAAGTTTCCTGTGGGACATGCATTTAATGCCATTTAGGATTTCTCGCCTTAAGGTGAGGCCAGCCTTTATAATGGCTTCTCCCCAATCTATCCTAGTTGTTTCAGTTATGGAGAAGAATGGTGGAGCGTAAAGTAATGGCCCCCTACAATCGTTTGAGGAAGTTTGTCCCAAACATTTACCATGAGGTAATGCTTTGGAACCCAATGTTATATTGCCTATTCCTGAATTTAATTATGTGTGTCAATGGTTAGAGTAATTTTATTTGATAGGATATCTTATTGGAATAATTTCCTCTAAAAGTATGTTACGATCTTGGGTTCAAACTCACTAGGCAACTCACGACATTACACTGGAGAGCATCCAGAACATGACTAAGGGTTTTTTTAATTTTTCGCTTTGCTGACCCCTCCCATTCAAGATAAATCCTCTATAGGTCTGCCACTTGGTATGTCAAGAATTTGTTTATGTTTCTCTCCCCCTGGACATGAAACTTTGTGGTCTCAGAGCACACTTCTCTTAAAGTCTTGATTTGGGTTAAATTTTTAGACCTTCCACTCCCCTGTTGGCACTTTATTCACTAGATAGAATCCTCCATAGATCATGTGGTTTTTCATGAAAAAAATTGATTCTACTCTTCTAGGCCACAAAAAAGGGTCTGCATAGAAGTAGACATTTCTTGGGACCTCAAGGAGTTTGTGGAAATTCAAGTTGGGGATATGAGGCACTCTCAATAAGTCCTGTATATCAATTTTCTTAACACTTGTTTTCATTGCCAAGTTGTAGACCATAATATACAAAATTATCCCCTTCAGTTGGCTCGCAACAATATCTCCAACCGCTCATCCTCTCCCCCTAATCCCTTTCCTAAAGCTAGCAAAAAACCAGTTGAGGACAGATGGACTATGGTAAAGAAGAAGAACAATCGCTCCAAAACTATAAGATTATCTGCTACTCCCAAAGGAGTAAATTCATCATTGAGCAATAGCCCATAGGAACATGCTCCTATTGAGAAAGAGCCTCTTCAGGCTGAATCCTTAAAATTGGTAGAAAAGCCTAGGGTATTTAATACCTCTCTAGTTGATAACATTTTATCCTAGGGTTTTGAGGCCTTCATACCCTATTCTTCTATATTTTCAGACTCACAGCCAACCACTCTTCCACTTCTTACTCAGTGAGACATGCCCAAATGATCTTGCAACCCTCCTTGGAAGAGCAATGCAGGGGACGAAGGAGAGTACCATGTTGACCTTGCTATGAGGAAGCAATTTGATTTTTTTAAGTGCCAATAATGGGCACTTTATACATAATTGGTATTATGCCTTGGAAGGCCTGAACTCAGAGGACATGTCCTTCGATACCCATCATCTATGAATTATTTTTTATGGAATGTTCAGGGTCTCACAAACACAAAATGCAAGTTTGTTGTGCATGATTTTAGAATGAAGTTTCTTGAGATGGATATTCTTTGTCTTCAAAAAGTCAAGGTGGTGGATTTTTATTGACATATGTCAATAATTCCATCTGGCATGACAATATCATTTTATATAGCAATCATGATACAGGATGTGGAGGGGTGATCACATTCATTTCTCCAAGATGGTAGCCATACTTAGTGCAATCTGGCATGGACCCCACCAACTGGTTAGTATGGGCCCTTTTTAGCATTGAAAGCCACTCTTTTGGTTTTATTAACATTTATGCTTTGAATGATGCCTTAGAACATACCCATTTATGGCAGTGGATAACAGATGATCTCCTTGATACTTATTGGGTCTTATGTAGTGACTTTAATATGGTGGCATCTCTCAAAGACAAAGTGGGCCACTTGCCTATAATATGGGTAGTTGGTGAAAGGGAGGCATGGTTTTACATATGCATTAAATGGGTGTTTTATGACCCTAATTTAACCCATCAGTCTGTTAATGGAGTTTGGTACACCTAGAGTGATCTCAAAGAAGGCCCCACTTGTATTTTGAAGTGCCTAGATAGGTCAATGATGTCCACCCAACTGTACTTCTCTTTTGATAATGGTTTTCCCCTCTGGTGCAAGTGCTTCCAAAGTTTGTACTTTTTTACCACTCCCCTATTCGATTTAGAGTAACATGGTAGTTTATGAAACCCAAAGTCCACAAAATGCAATTCTTCCTTAACACTTCTTTAGTCAAACATGGGCCCACGGTGGTACATATTAGGAGAGTTTGGAATTTGGATCCGCATACATCCCAGAAAACTAGTTGGATTCTTTGGTGAGATGATGCCATCATAAGGACCTCTTGCTTTCTATATATCTATGGCCACCAACTTGATAAAATCAGGAGACACTCTTACTATGATACTTCTTCAAAGCTAAGTTACACAACTTTAGCCCTAAAAAAGAATCCCTTCAATGAGATCTTACAGGTTAGAGTATCCTCTCTACGACACTCCATTCAGATTGTAGAAAATTATAATACCTGGGGAGCCCAAGTCAAAGCCAGGCTTCATTGGCTCAAGATAGGGAACAAAGGTTCAAAGGAGTTATTCCAAATGTTGTGAGCCAAGAAATCAAAGTAGTAAATTAAAGTCATCTCTGAGGTTGGCAACAAACTCACAAAGACCCCGCATATTTTTCAAGATTTTGTCTGCCATTATCAACAAGTGTTCAAAGCTCAAGTGTCCTCAGTTGAGCATGAAAGTTCCCTTCAGCAATGTCTCGTAGTGGTACCATGCCAATTCAATCCTGCCAATGAGTGGCTTGTGATAGACCCCTCATTGTTGATGATTTGCATCAGGTAGTTTCTCACGTGACTAATGATAAAGCTCCTAACATTGATGGCTTTCCTTGTAAATTCTATAAACCCCTTTGGGACCTTATAGGCAATGACTTGCATAAGGTTTATCAAGAAGCATTTTTCTCACAGTCACTTGGTAAAAATATTAATAAAGGAAATATTCAACTCATACCTAAGCAAGGAGATCCTGAGTTGATTTACAACTAGTGGTCCATCACCCTCTTGAATGTTTTCTATAAAATCATTGCCAAGGCTATGGTGATCCAGTTGCACAATATGTTTCCACTCATCATGAACCCTAAATAAAATGGTTTCATCAGAAGCTAGTATATCTTGGATAAAATTATTGTAGTCTGGGAAGGGATGGACAGGGCTAGAACGTCCAAGCAACAAGCCATGTTCATTAAAATTGACTTTGAAAAAGATTATGACCGTATTGAATGGCCATTCATACTAGACATGCTCTGAGCACTAGGATTCAATCCCATCTTCATCCAAACCATCCAAATTTTTTTTGTAGATGCCTCGACCATCTTTTCCATTAATGGAGTCACCTCTAAGCAGTTTGGCTTGTTCCACTCCATTCATCAAGATTGCCTGCTAGCTCCCACCTTGTATGTGTTTATGAGAGTTTTGGATATCTACTTAGCAATGCCCAAGATAAGGTCCTTATTAAGAGAATTTATCTCCTTCCAAATGTTATGAACCTACAAGAAGATATGCAATTTCTTAATGGTCACTTTGTGGATGACTCTTACTTTACTCTCATTAAGGATGAGTCCAATGTGGACAACGCCTTGTAGTGTCTCAACACCTTTTGCCTAGCCTTTGGATCTAATATCTAATGGTAGAAAACCCATTCCTACAGGGAATCTTACCTCCTTTCATTAGCATGGGTTGCTAAATATAGTTGGAAGTGGATCCAACATGATGAAATCTTCAAATTTCTTGGCATCCCCCTTGCTTTTGATGCTTCAGCACCTTTTTTGTGGCAATATGTTGTTGACATAGTTGCTAAGAAATTAGAATACTGGGTGACAAAGTCTCTTTCATTAATAAAAAATTTTAAATCTGCTATAAAATTCTTGCAACCACCCATGTGTATTACTCCTCATGTTGGGTGTCATCTAAGAAATCTTACAAAAAGTTAGAGAAATTGCTCAGATATTTCCTTTAGGCCTATTCTCCCAAAGGTAAAGGTTTCCACAGGGTGGCCTAGGAATATTACTGCCTAACGTGGGATGTCAGAGGAAGGGGCTCATTGACATAGCCTGGCAAGGATCTACCTTATGTGCCAAATGGATTGTGTAGGCCATTGAGGGCCAAGAAGCTTGGAAGGTTTTATTCAAACACTGCACCTCCTCAAGCTTGCCTAAGGGCAAGAAAGCCTAAAAAGGACTTGGCTTCCCCAATTTGATTTTCATTAAGTCTTCCATCCAAATCATAGGATCCTTTGTGGCTAAAATTATCTGGAAGGCATGGGAAAATATTAAACCATGGCTTTTCTAGAATGTTTCAAGATTCTATGATGGGTTATTTATGAACACCCACTCAATCTAGTGGTCTCTTATCTTTAGTGTCAATGAAGTGCCCCTGGCAAAGGTCCCTTGGATCAATGCCCTCAATTTTTTCCACAAAGGAGTTCATATTATCTAGGATATCTACTATAGGCGATCTTGCTCTTGGTTATCCTGGGAAGAGGTGAAAGCTAGATTTTGGTTAGCCAATACAGACCATGAATCTTATTAGGAGATAATTAACGACATGTCACCCTTCATGCTCCACAAAATCTTGGTCCACTCCACTCATCCATGGTGGAAGGACCGGAAGTGGTATGTTGAGACCCCCTTTCGTAATTACACTCCTCGACTTGTCTATGGTTGGCTCACACCCCATTTGCCCATGTTGGACAAGTTTAATGCCCATTGGGGGCTACATTCATCTATTTTTATGTGGAGCTTCTGCTTCAACACCATCTGAGGGGTTTGTATGGAGCCCAAGCTTATGCATTTTGCTTGGTGTATACTGCACCAAGACTTACCCATCAGTAGAAGACTCATCCAACTAGGAGTTCCCCATCCTACTTATCCTTTTTGTGGCCACCTTGAGATGCTTCCTCATCTTTTTTTGTACTGTTCCAAAGCTCAAAAAGTCTAGACTTGGATCCATGATCTTTTTAGGCCTTTCTAACATAAATTCTTTCTTTGGCAGCACATCCTCCTTGGAGATAAACCAACGATGCCCTTCAAATACACACTAGTCTGACATACTTTCAGAGTGAAAATTCTCTTTTGGCTTTGGAAAAAAGAGTAATTATGTATTTGATAAGGCTTCTATTGATTGTAATGTCTCTAATTTAAGTAAGTCCTCTATCATCTCCAATGTTCTTTTTCAGATACAAGTTCAAGCTAATAAAGTGGCTATGGAGCTTGGGCATCTTCAAGATCTCCTCTCTCATTAGGGAGATGTTCCTTGTGTAATGGCTTGAGTTCTGCCATCTTTGCCTAGGATCCTAGACTAGAGGATATAGTTTCTTTGTCACCTCATGGTAGGCATTATCACAGTCATTCCTGGTGCTGCTCTCATAGAGGCACCTCGTACCAGCACATGACCCCTTCTAGGCAACAATGAGGGTGGTAGTGGCCACCTCCTTCCCCAGTTGGGCAAGATAGATGGGACGTTCCTCCTCCTCCTATGCCCCTGAATGAATGGGGGCACCACCTAGAGGCCGTCAGACATGCTGGATAAGTTCCCTGGGATTTCTATGGTGATTTCACCCACTCAAACATAGAAAGAAGAAGATGACAGGGACACTACTTAAGCTACTAGCTGGGAGCCTATTCCAGATGGCAATGACTTGTCAAGCTCGGGTTGGGGTCCTGATGATATGGATCCTCTACCTTCTAGCCTTATTCTTGCTGCTTAAAGTTATCTCTTATTATGTGACTTGTTTTTAGGCTTTGCCTAGTTGTTGGTGGTACTTTTGATTTTGCTTCTAGGCCCTATCTAGTGTGACGCGGCATGCTTTCATACCGCCTATTTTTTTGTGAATTATTTGTATATTTCTATAAAATTAATATATAGATATATTTCATCAAAAAAAAAATTGTATACAATAAGAAAAGTGTTCAATAAATACTAAATGAGTAAAGAAGGAAGATAATACTTGAGTGTTGGTACTTGTAAAAGGATTTTTTTATTAAGTGATAAATATGATTGACAAAATTCTAATCACTAACTTTCGGTTGACAACATATAAATATTTAATGTACCTTCAAAACAAATAACCATGATAAATTTTATTCAAAACTTAAAAAATAAAAAATAAAAAAATAATAATACACCATTCTCTCTAATTAATCTTTTTAAGATAAACAATTATATTTTTATATACCATATAATTTAAAATATAAAAGACAAAGCATAAACAAAAGTTTATGACATTAAATGTTAAATAATTTAATTTATTTAAATCATGTTATAAAAATATTATACAAATATGTTAACCTTAACATAAAATTTAAGAGAGAAATCATCTTAATTATTTTAATAAATCATCTACACAAATTAATAACTATTAAAAAATATATTTTTATCATAATGAGATGAATAAATTTGGGGTTTAGTTTAGAATAGGACTACTACATGGCCGGTGTTTTATTGGTGTCCTTTTTGTCAAACCATCTTTTGATTACATCTTGATGCTTTGTAAATTGGTTTAGAGTCGTTTCTTGAATCTCTTGAACTTTGAAAATGTCACACAATCTTCTTTATATACATTCACTTTTCATTACATATTCTCTCATAGATTTAGAAGCAAGTGATGATAAGTTTTTAGGAAAGATAGGATCTTTATTCAAGAACAATGCTATAAAAAAAGGTAGTATTCTTATTTCTCTCATGAAACTATTTTGTTATGAATTTTTGTTTGTAATAGATCTATTTTTTTAATCAAAACTTATTAATTATTTTGGTAAATAATTTAATTCGTCCTAAAAAATAATTCTTATAAATAAATTATAATAAAAACCATAAACTTTTAACACTTAAATTTTAATTCTTATTTTTATTGAAATATATTATTAAAATATTTAATAATTTAAAAAAAAAAAAAAAAATCGTCTACATTCCATCAATTGTAATCTTATCATCAAAATAATGACCTTTAATCTACATATACAATTTATTATTACACACGAAAGCTATTTTAAAAAAAGTTATTGACTTTTATGTTTAGAAGTATATTTTAATTTTATTCTCCTAAGCTATATTATTATAGGCAATGGCAAAGGAAGTTCCTAAAGTTTTAAGAATAATTAAAAAACATATTTTGTACAACCTCAAATCATGCAGGCTCATGTTAGTCAAATGCTTTGTCTCATGCTTTCTCTTATTTAATAATGTATAACGACATCATTATATCTGGGCCTTCTTTTTGACAATGTATAATAATTAATTTAAAGAACAATCATAAATTGGTACCTTCTCCACGTATTATATATTTCATAAACCCTACTTTTTAGTAGTGAGACTTTATTAATTGAGTTTGGATAAGTCACATTTAATTTTCAATTTAATGGTGTCTGTCTGATTTGTTAGTTTTTCCCTTTAAAATTTTTTTATTTGTCTTAGTATTTTAAAATTTGATCGAGGTTATTCAATAAATATTATTATAATTTATGTTAAAATTTATTTTGAATTGGATTTGGGTCATTTATTATTAAAAGTATTGATTTTTAAAAATAAGAATAAGTTATAGATTATTAGAATAATATATTTTGTATTAATATAAATATCTTAAATAAAATATATAAATATATGTATCATCGCCTTTAACAAGTAACAATTATATGATAGATGAAAAAGATTTCCATAATATCAAAATAAAGAAGTCATTAAATTTTTTGAAGACTAGAATAAATCTTCTTAAAAATATATTAAATTTATATATATTACTTATATAAAAATCATAAAATACACCAAAAAAATAAAAATAAATTATGATTAAATATTAGATCATTCAATCTAGAAGCCACATTATAAAAAGACTATAAAAAGACGTCATTAATGTAATATTATAAAAACTATAAGACTAATAGATGATGTTCATAAACTTTGACCGGAAATATTTGTGGGTGATACTCCTTTTCAAAATGGATATGGTCATGTCCAATAAAATAGAATAAAAGCCAACAAATAAGGTTAAATTATGATGTTTATTTATTTATCATTATTAAATATTTATTGATTAACCAAGCTTTGATATGCATGACAGAAATTTGATATGGATAAGTTTTTAAATCGTAAGTTGAATTTAAAAGGAATATTGTGTGTCAAGTTTTATTTAAATTATGATGTTTTTTAATATATTATTATTAAATATTTATTAATCAAGTTTTGATATGCATGAAAAAAATTTGATATGGACAAGTTTTTAAATGGTAAGTTGAATTTAAAAGGAATATTGTGTGTCAAGTTTTATTTATTTATTTGATGGTTTATTTTATTAGTAGTTATGTAGAAGATATTTATTGTATTTGGTTTATTTGATAATTGTATAAGATAATGTGTTGTTAATGAAAGTTTAGCATTTTTTGATTTTAATATTAGAATTGAAGTATTTATATTTTAATAAATATAAAATAAAATAGTTTTTTTTAATTTCTATTAACTAATATAGGGTGACGTAACTAATTGTCTAGAAAAATTGTTATATTTTAAATTAATAAAAGGAAAAATATTTGCATCTTCTAATAAAATTGAAGCAATCTAAAAAATTAAACATAGATTATAGTCTATTTTCTTTAGCATGTGATATGTTTTTGTTTGTAAAAAATGAGATAAAATAAATATGTGGGTCCCAATGACATACAAATGTACTCAGTAGTTTATATCATTCTCTTCAACCAAGTGATGTGTTTTATAGGGACATGGGGCATGTTCTTATAGACCTTCAAATTTCATATGTGCTTCATCCTGGGCCGAGCAATGGTTGTGGTGGTAACGAGTTCATCTACATATTAGTCAATGCAATGCCTCTTAATTCGATCGGGTCCTATTGGAAAAGTGATGCCTCTTTATTTGGTCATGCTTTTCTCAATTCTGACATATTTGGCAGGTTTGAGAGACTGGTTGGACTGAAAACTAGTTATGTGGCATCTTTTTATTCAACTGAGCTCTCCCCGACTCTAACATATCTGACAAGTCTGGGAGAACTCGTCTTATAGAAAGAACATTTTTAAATGTTTTCATCAGGTTTGAAATATTTAAATTTTTACAAATACAAAATAAAATGGTTTATTGTATTTTTGTTGGTCCTAGTGGCATGCGAATGTGGCTCGATAGTCTATATCATTCTCTTAGAGTAGGTGATGTGTTATCTATGGACACGGGGCATGTTCTTATAGGCCTTTGAATTTCATTTGTACTTTATTCTAAGTTGGTTGAGGTCTTGGATGGCAATCAATTCACTTGCATATTAGTCAATGCAATGTCTCTTCATTGGGCCAAGTTCTCTAGGGTTGTGACATATCTAATAGGTGTGGGGAACTCGTGATGTTGAGTGGTAATGTGTCATATTTTTATTTGACGTAACTTTGTCAGGGCCCTGACATCTTTGACAGGTCCAGATGATTGGCCACACTGATAATTGATGATGTGGTACCTCTTTGTACAACTAGTTTTCTCCCATCCATGATATCTCTACAAGGTGGGGGGATTGGTCACACTAACAACTGTCGATGTGGTGCATCTTCATTCAATCAGGTTCTCCCCAACTCTGACATCTCTGTTAGGTTAGGGGAACTATTCATACTAACAACTAGTGACATGACATCTTTTCATTACATAGGGTTTTCCCAGTTATATCATCTCTATCAGATATGAGGGATTGGTCACAGTGACAATTGGTGATGTGGCATCTCTTTATTCAGTTGGGCTCTCCCTAGATATAACATATTTGAATGGTCTATGGGACTCAATGTATTGATAGATGCCGAGGTGGCACCTCTTCATTTGGATGGGCTCTCCTAGGCCCTGACATCTCTAGGAGGTTTGGGGGTGGAAACATTGACAACTACTGACCTGATGCCTATTCATTCAAGTGGGCTTTCCCAGTCCCTAACATCTCTGACAACCCTAGTCACACTGACAAGTAGAGACTTGGTGCCTCTTCATTTGATCAAGCTTTCCCAGGATCTGACTTCTATGATAGGTCCCGAGAACTGGCTGGATTGGCAATTGGTAATGTGGCATCATGGTAGTGTTGATCCAAATGGGTTTAATCAATTATAGGTAATGAAAGTTGATCAATTTTTTATTTTAACATTGGGTTTGAAACATTTTGATGTGAACATTAATCAAAATAATTATTCACACATGTGGTTACTTGCAAGATATTAATAAAAAATGTCTGTATTGGCTAGGATAGTTAAGACTATTTATTACATTCCAATATGAACATTAAACTAAGAAAATGCAAAAAAAATATATTGAAAATATAGATTTTTAGTACCTGCCTAGGGGAAAAACATAAGGACATTGGAGAAATAATTTACAATAATAATTTGTGGCACATAACAGTAATAATCAAAATACTTACTTGCACATACAGTCACTATTAAAGTTTTAATCAAACACATTTATATTAATTAAGAGAATTAAGACTATTTATTAATTTAAAGATCTATCGTAGAGGTGTTAATCCAAACATGAGGAGGGATTGATATTTAATAATGCATTATTATTTTATTTATTATTTTTGTTTTCACTGTAGCTTTATATGGCAAAAAAAAGGGATCACTTTCAATGTGCAATAACTTGGGCTAATCTAGGATTTTTTTTTGGTTGATTTGTAAGGTTTATAAAATTTTCTACGTGGCCAGGGTTTGAGTTAAAAAGGCATGTGGTGTAGATGTTTTGGGTATGGCATTTTCTCATTGATGTTTTTCTTTAGAGAAATCGATGGAAAAAAAAATGCATGTGAATATTAGTTGATTCAGTCATGCTTTTCCCATCTTTGACATTTTTGGCAAGTCTGAGAAACTGGTTGGACTGATAATTGGCAACGTGACATCTTTTATTCGACTGGGCTCTCCCCAACTCTGACATCTCTGACAAGTCTAAGGGGTCTAGCCATACAAATAGAACATTTTTTTTATTTTTTCATCAAGTTTGAAATATTTGCATTTTAATAAATACAATAAAATAGTTTATTATATTTTTTTGGTCTTAGTGGCATGCAGATGTGGCTCAGTAGTCTATATTGTTCTCTTAGAGTAGGTGATGTTTTGTTTACATACACGAGGCATGTTCTTATAGGCCTTCAAATTTCATATGTACTTTATTTTGAGCTAGTTAAGGTCTTAGGTGGCAACCAATTCACTTGCATATTAGACAACACGACATCTCTTCATTGGGCCACATTCTCTAGGGCCTTGACATATCTAACAAGTGCAGGGAACTCATGATGTTGAGTGGCAATATGTCACATCTTCATTTGATGCATTTTTCTCAAGCCCTAACATTTATGACAGGTCCAAATGACTGGTCACACTAACAACTAGTGATGTGGTGCATCTTTGTTTAAATGGTTTTCTCCCAATTGTGACATCTCTACCAGGTGGGGGGATTGGTCATATTAATAATTGCCAGTGTGGTGCATCTTCATTCAATCAAGTTCTCCCTAGTTCTGACATCTCTGCCAGGTCAGGAGAACTATTCATATTAATAAATAGTGACATAACATCTTTTCACTACATCAGGCTTTCTCCAATTCTATCATCTTGATCAGATCTGAGGGACTGATTATGGTGACAATTGGCAATGTGACATCTCTTTATTAGTCTAGGCTCTCCTTGGCTATGACATCTCTGAACGGTCTTGGGGACTCATCGTACTGATAGATGCCAAGGTGGTGCCTCTTCATTTGGTTGGGCTCTCCTAGGACCTGACATCTCTAGGAGGTTTAGGGGTGGCAACATTGACATCTATCAAACTAGTACCTCTTCATTTGGGTGGGATTTCCCAGGCCCTAACATCTCTAATAGGTCCAGGGCACTGGTCATTCTGAAAACTAGTGACTTGGTGCCTCTTCATTCAATCGGGCTTTCCTAGGATTTAACTTTTGTGACAAGTCTTGGGGACTGGCTCGATTGATAGCTAGTAATGTAGTGCTTCTTGATTTGATCATGTTCTCCCAAGTGCTAAAATCTCTAACAGGTCTGGGGGAGTGGCCATGCTGACAACTGAAAACATGTTGCATGTTAATTCGATTGAGCTCTCCCCATCCCTTGGATCACTAAAATGTATCTATTATAATTAGTTGTATCTAATATAATTACTATTACTTGCATAGTGTCGTGGTAATGTTGATCCAAATGGGTTTAACCAGTTATAAGAAATGAAAGTTGACCAGTTTTTTAATTTTAACATTGGGTTTGAAATATTTTGATGTGACCATCAATCGAAATAATTACTCGTACATGAAATTACTTGAAATATATTAATAAAAAATGTATGTATTGGTTGGGATAGTTAAGACTCTTTATTACATTTTGATATGAACATTAAGCTAGGAAAATGCAGAATTCCTATGTTAAAAATATAGATTTTTTAATACTTACGTAGGGTTAAAAAACATAGGGACATTGAAGAAATAAGTTACAATATTATTTGTGGCACATAATAGTATTAATCAAAATAATTACTCATGTATGCAGTCACTATTAAATTTTTATTCAAACACATTTATATTAATTGGAAAAATAAAGCCTATTTATTAATTTAAAGAGCCACTGTAGAGGTGTTAATCCAAACATGAGAGAGGGCGATTGATATTTAATAATGCATTGTTGTTCTATTTATTATTTTTGTTTTGGTTGTGGCTTTTATATGACAAAAAAGGCGGGATCACTTTCAATGTGCAATAATCTGGGCCAATCTAGGATGCTTTTTTTTTTTGGTCGATTTGCAAGGTTTATGCAATTTTCTACGTGGCCAAGGTTTGAGTTGAAAAGGTATGCGGTGTGGATGTTTTGGGTATGGCATTTACTCATTGACATTTTTCTTTGGACCAATCGATAGAAAAAATAAGCATGTGAATAGTGGTTGATTTTATATCATGAGATTAAGATTGTTAGGTTTCAAATTATACATGAATATTTGTGAACCTAGGTTAGTTTTTTTATTATCTTGCATTTGTATTTGTATTTTTAAGTGTTTGATTTTGATTGATTTGATTTTTCAGCTATGTTTTGTTTTCTCCGAATCTCTCTATGTTTGCTTAGAAGAGGAAGAGGGCATTTTTTATATGATGTTTTGAGTGCTTGTCTGTGGCGGGTTTTATTACTTTTTAGCTCACCAAACTTATTAGCAACATTTTTGTGTGTATTTCAAGGTGTTGCTCCAGTTTTGAAGGTTGTGCAGGGGTCATTTTTGTTGGGGCTCCTCAGTAGGTTGTCGGGTTGATTAGATAGCTTTTAAGTAGTTTCAGGTTGAATTTTTTGTTAGTCGGGTAAGCAATGTTTGGAATTAGTTGCACTTTCTATTTTCTGTCAGTTTAAGGAATGTTATTTTCTTATATTAGAGATTGTTTGTCTATGCTCTGTTTCTCAGACAATAGTTATTCCCTTGTTATTTTCTTTGGAATATTGGTTGGTTCTCGTCTCTTTCTTGGACCTTGTGCTGGTTTGTTTTGAATTTGTGAGATTAGCAGAGGTGGCTTTCACATTGCTGATTTCTATTTGGGGCTTGGTGCTGAGGTAGAGATCGAAGTTGGTTGTAATGTCTTTATTAATGAAACATATTATGTAATATGTTTAGAAATATAATAAGTCATATATTATTGTGACAATCGAATTATAAAAATATATTTAAAATATATAAATATATGTACATATATAAAAGTTTTAGTTTGGTGTGTTGTCCTCTCTTTTCATGATTTATTATCTCATATAAATACTAATTCTGTGATTCAAAATATTTTATTGATATTCTTTTTGTCAAACCATCTAAATAATATATCTTAATGCTTTGTAAATTGATTTAGATCCGTTTCTTAAATCTCTTAAACTTTAAAAATGAAATAAATAAATTGTAATAAAAACCATACTTTTAATACTTAATTTTTAATTATCATTTTTAGTAAAATATATTATTAATTTTTTTTTTTAACCAATTGATATTCAAAAAATTATAATTAATAGTTTTTAAGAATAAATTTCTCCATTCCATGAATTATATATCTTATCATAAAAATGATGACCATTAATCTTCATATACAAATTTATTATTGCACATAAAAGCTATTAAAAAAAATGTTAATTTTTATGTTTAGAAGTATACTTTAATTTTATTCTCCTAAACTATATTATAATAGACAATGGCAAAGGCAGTTCCGAATAATTAAAAAACATATTGGTCATTAAGTAAAACAGCATCATCAAATCTGGCCCTTCTTGTTGACAATTTATAATAATAATATAAAGAACAATCATATATTATATTGTAATATATTTCATAAACCTTAGACTATAAATACTTTTTAGTAGTGAGCAGACTTTATTAGTTGAGTTTGGATACATTTTTAGTATTAAATTATGGAAAAGTTTGTTACAAATCACACTTAGTTTTCAATTTAATGGTGTTTGTCCGATATATTAGTTTTTTTAATTTAATTTTTTTTTTAAATTTGTTTCTATATTTTCAAGTTGTAAATTTATTGTTGATTGAGGTTACTCAATAAATGTTATTATAATTTTTATTATAATTTGTTTTGAGTTACATTTTGTTTATTTATTATTATAATTATTGATTTTTAAATGTAAAGTAAATTATATATTATCATAATGTTGTATTTTGATAGTATATTTTATATTAATATGAATATCTTAAATAAGATATATGTATCATCATCTTCAACAAGTAATAATCATATGATAGATGAAGAAAATTTCCATATTATTAAGGTAAAGAAGTAATTAATTTTTTTGAAAGATAGAATAAAATATTTTAAAAATATTGTTTAAAATATATTATTGGGAGGAAAGATAAGGTATAGAGTCGTACTCATCTCACAAACTTAAAAAAATGTTTTATGAGTTAAAACAATAACTTCTTTTAAGTTGGTCATTGAGATGGAAAAGGATTTTGATTTAGACATGAAAAAACATTTTTCTTTTTTTATTTAATTAGAGAATGGAGGTAATGTTATTTGTGATGCATCCCATGAAGAAAATATAAATGAGAATGAAGGGAAGTCATTAATCATTTTCCTAGTCTGAACTCAGTGATTAAAATGCCCAGAAGAGAAAATATTGTATACAATTAAAAAAATATCCAATAAATATCAAATGAACAAGGAAGAAAAATTTAATATTTATAATACAAAAAAATTATAAAACAATAAATATAATTGATAAAATTTTAATTACTAATTTTTGACATAAATATTTAATCCATCTTTAAAATAAACAACCAAAATAAAATTTATTCATAACTTAAAAACTAAAACATAAATAAACAAAAAAAATAATTTTTTAATTAATCTTTTTTAACATAAAAATTGTATCATATTATATAATATATAAATATCATAAAAAATATTATATTATATAATATATAAAAAATCATAAAATATTATATAATATATAAAAATCATAAAATACAGATAATTTTATGACTAAATGTTACATTATTCAATCTAAAAGTTAGATTATAAAAATATTATAGAAAAATGTTAATGTAAAATTATTTTAAAAAAGTCATCTAAACAAAGTTCTGAAATATAATAACTATTTTAAATATAAAAAACCATAAGAAAGTGAACAAATTTGGGCCTTAGTTTAGAATAGGACAAATAGATGATGTTCATAAACGTTTACTGGAAATATTTGTGGGTGATACACATTGAAATGAAATATGTTGCCATACACTGCTTATTTCAAAATGGATCTGGTCATGTTTAATAAAATAGGATAAAAGGCAACAAATAAGGTTAAATTAGTAGTTGTTCTTATGATGCAAGAAAAGTTGGAGGTTAGATAAAAGTAGTTCATATTTGATTTATTGTAATAATAAAGTTTTTTTTTTTTCAGTATTTATATTTATTTTTTATTATTTTGTAAATTTTTTTGGTTTTAAGTTAATTTAGTTATCATTTTTTTATTATAAAAATAGAAGACAATCAAAAATTGGTAAGTATAGTTGCATATTATGGACTAAAAAATAACTATTAACAAACAAAAAAATTTACATCATATTGTTCTTGTTAAGTTTTTTCTTTTCTTTTATAAGGTATATTCTTGTTTTAATCAAAATTTAACCTACTACATTCTTTCCCACCTACGATTGATGGTCAAGAGAAGATCTATTCTCTTACGTGTCGAGACGAATAAATAGAACACTGTAAACTCATTTGATACGGTGTACTTTAGATGTAAAATCTTTCTTTAATCAAATAGAAAATAGTCAATTGAAAATGACACCACTATGTGAGATATAAACCACATTGTAATGAGTGCAGAATATATGCCCTCTAATGTATGATATCACATGGACCACGTTGTCAAGAAAAATTTAGGAATCACAATATCTTCTCTTCATATCATTGGCATTACAACACTGGTTTAAGTCACACAATGAAACTATGAATTCTTACAATCAAATCACTCGGATAAATAAAAAGCATCTCACAATAATGATGGATGGAAGGATCTAACAAATAACTATTAAACTAAACAAATCCTTTATGACAAATTCTTTATGAATAGTTAGCCACCTATTGATAAAAAATATTGTCATAAAAACATTATTCTAACTTTTTTTTAACAATATATAATAGCTTTATGAATAATTAGCCAGCTATTTTAAAAAAATATTCTTCTTCTTTTTTTAAGTTTATTTATCAATTTATAATTTAACTCGAAATTTGAAGTAATTTAAAATTTGTAAATATTATATTACAACGCTATCGGTAATTACCTGTTTATCAAGCATATCTGATTCTTTTAAAAACAAACTTTCCATGGCTTGAGGCTGCAATTGTCACTTGTCTGTTCTAATCAGTTCCTAGACAAAAAGAAGCAGGTACCTTGACTGGTGAGGATTCTCCATCGTCAATCATCCTTGCAGCTCATACAACCCTCTTTGTTGCAAGAAGACTCATGGCAATTCTTAACAATAACCAACAAAAATAGTCAAAGAACTTATAAATGCAAAGCTTGTTTCTCAGGAAATACATGGATATTATACGTTGCCAATTCCAAATCTGTCGATAAATAATTCCTCTGCCTCAAAAAAGCTGAAACTGAGTTTTGTGGCTCCTTGGAAAAGCGTCTTCAGAAGAAAGATAGAGTAAGGGTGATGTCGGCCATCCCCTGCTTCACTTCACCTAAAACAGTGCTGGCATAGTTGGAGAAGTAGGGTTTCAAGTAAACAGACTTCGGCTGCTAGAACAGACCCCGAGATCACCAAACAAATCCGTTTCCTTCCTGAACAAAAAAACCCAGTTATGTATTTGGAAATAGCTTTGACTACAAAGATAGAAGAATTAATAAAAACAATGGCACAACTTACTGGTAGATCTTTGGTTTGAAGCGAGAAAACCCGCTCTTGAGTTCATCAAGAGGATTGAACTCATCCCCATCTGTTTGGTTTCCATTGATGTTTTTATCTTGAACCTGGAGCTGCAATTCCTTGGCAATTTCCGCAATCTTCTTTGCTGCAACGGAGCGCAGGCTCAGCTCACAATTGAAAACCTACCCAATAAAAAGAAGCTTTTTAACTATAAACCCATTATTCATGTTTTAAATTACGACAACCATGCTCCTCGACACGTGGTCGATCCACACCCCCAAAAATTGCAAACAATATATTAGTCTATTTTGTCTATTATGAGACGAATCTTGGGGCTTCGCCTTTTCATAATAAACCTCAGGTTTAATTATTATTATTTTTTAAATATATATAAATTTATTGACAGATCAAGTTTTGATATGCATAACAAAATTTTGATATGGATAAATTATTAAATGATAAGTTGAATTTAAAAGGATATCGTGTGTCAAATCCTTTTATTTATTTAATGATCAAAATTTGTTATAAGAGTTATTTATTGAATAGTGTTTTTCAAATATTAATATATATATTATTGGAATGTTTCATATGGTTATTATTAATCAAATAATAATATACAAAAGATTATATAGTAAAGTAGTCGGGTATGTACGGTTCAAATATTTCATTAGAAAAAAATTCTAGTCCAAAATATGGAAACATGGGAATAAAAGTAACAAAACAATATTACATATATCTCATGTTCATAAAAAATTTTAGACACATGCCATAACAAAAATGTATAGAATAAAAATAATAATGATAAGGTAACCTAAACGGAATCCATATTTTCGTTCAAAATCTATGAAAGGAAAACTTGAAAATAATGTTTCAAGTACTACCTATTAGTTGTAAAAGTTAGACTCCTACCATAAAAATTTTGCAATCATAATATATTATCCTCCTAGATTTATGATTTTTTATATGGTCCAACCAAGGGTTTAATTTAATGGTTGACCTTGTTCGTCAAACAAATATTTATATATTCAAAAATTTCGTCAAAATTTAAGACAATACATCTTTCTTTCATAAAATTTTACAAACCAATCATAATTTCTCCTTTCATCATGTATGTTATTTAGAAAATATCCACCGTATTTTATGATTAAAAATATTAAATACATTCACATCGTTGTCAAATTTAAGCCATTAACATAACCGTAAAGGTACCAATTTAATGTGTTCTCTCTTTTCACGAGCCATATCCCACATGAACTGCAATTCCACGATCCAAAATATTTTATTGGTGTCTTTTTTTTAAAACCATATCTTAAAGCTTTATAAATTAGTTTAATACATTTTATTGAAACTCTTCAACTTTGAAAATGTCACACAATGTTCTTTTTCCTTGATCACTTTCCCTTAAATATTTTCTCATATATTTAAGAGTAAACATTAGTAAGTTTTTAGGGAAGATAGGATCCTTATTCAAAAATAATGTGATGAAAAATTTAATATTTTTATCAACTTTATAAAGCCATTTTTGTTCTAGATTCTTGTTTTTAATATATATCTTATTTTCAATTAAAACTTATTAATATTTTTGTAGATATTTTATTCTTTTCAAAATAATGATTATGGTCAATGAGTTGTAATAGAAATCGTGAATTTTTAGTATTTAATTTCTATTTTTTATTTTTATTAAAAGATGTTATCAAAAGATTCCTTACTCCAACTAATATTTAAAAGAATAAAATTATTTTTTTATTAATAAATTTATTTTCATTCCCCCAATTCTATATTTTATGATGCACCTAATGATTATTACTTCACATATACAATTTATGGTTACAAAAGAAAGCTATAACTTTTATTATTACTTTTTATGTTTGTAAATTTTATTCTTTTAAACTATATTATCACCGCCTTCAATAAGCAAAAACCATATAGTAAATGAATAAGATTTCTATAAGGTCAAGGTAAAGAAGTCGTTAAAATCTTCTAAAGATAGATACAATTATCTTATACGCATTGATTAGAGTATGTCATTTGGAAGAAAGATAAAGTATAAGGTTATACTAATCTCACAAATTTAAAAAAGTTTTTATAAGTTAAAAAAAGAGTTTGTTTTAAGATTGTTATTGGTATATAAAAATATTTTATATTACACATGAAAAAAAAAATTCTTTCTTTAAACAATCAAATAATAAAATTACTACAATTTTTAATGCAATTTAAGAAAAAAATATGAATAAAGAAAAAAGAAAGTCACTAATTTTCTAGGTTGAATTCAATTATTTATAATGGTTATAAAAAAAAAATTGTGTACAAAAAAAAATATTTAATAAATATTAAACAAGTAATAATAAATTTAAATTACTAATTTTCAATTGATGACATAAAAATATTTAATCTATCTTTAAAATAAACAACCATAATACATTTTATTCAAAACATAATAATAATAATAATAATAATAATAATAATAATAATAATAATAATAATAATAATAATAATAATATTATTATTATTATTATTATTATTATTATTATTAATAAAACAGAACATACACAAAAATTTATAACTCTAAATGTTAGATAATTTAATTTGGAAATAGTGTTATAAAAATATTATAAAAAGATGTTAACACTAACATAAAATTTAGATTAAATTATTTTAATGAATCATTTAAATAAATTTTTAAAATATATTAATTATTAAAAAATATATTTTTAAAATGAACAAATTTGGGGCTTAAAATAGGACTACAACATGACATTCATAAACTTTTGACCGGAAATATTTATCACTAAAATTTTATTCGTTGAGTGGGGAACAAGGTACATATTAAAATGAAACTTGATATAGCCATACGATAACATTATTTTGAGAAAGACTTTTATGTATAATAAAATAGGTTAAAAGCTAACAAAATAGGGCTAAATTATAATTTATTTATTTATTTATTTTTAATAAAATATTGACATATCAATATTTGTTATTTATATGTCCAAGATTTGATATGGACAGAATATTAAATGAGAAGTTGAATTAAAACATAACAATAAAAATATATAAAATAAAATAATATTAATATATAAAATAAAATGAAAATAATAAATTAAATTATCTTATCTATATTTGTGTAAGGAAATTGTGAAGAGTGAGCTTGAAAATAATGTTTTGAGTATCATTTATTGATTGGAAGAGTTAGATTTTTATTATTAAAATTTTAGAATTAAAATATGTGATCTTTTTATATTTATAATTTTTTATATGTTTTAATTGAGAATTAAATCAAATGATTGACCATGTTTATTTGGGAAAATGTTTATGATGGTATTCAATGTTGCTATTGATAGTAAAGACAATTAATTTTAAAGAAGAGGAAATAAAAGAAATGAATATATATTTAGTATATTTTTTCACCATTTTTTATAGTTCAAGAAATTATTTTCTTTTCAAAACATACAGTGTTTAAAAAAAATTCTCATATTTTATGGTTATAAATATTAAATACGTTCATATGATTGCCAAATTTAATTTCTTGACTCAATCCTAAAAGTTTTAGTTTGATATGTTGTCTTCTTTTTTTACAAGCATTCTCCCATATAAACATCAATTCTCTAATTCAAAATGTTTTATTGGTGTCCCTTTTGTCAAACTATCTTTTGACTACATCTTGATGCTTTGTAAACTGGTTTAAAGCCTTTTCTTTAATCTCTTCAACTTTGAAAATATCATGCAATCTTCTTTCTACCCATTTACTTTCCATTACATATTCTTTCGTAGATTTAAAAGCGGGTGATAATAAATTTTTAGGGAAGATAAGATCATTATACAAGAACAATACAAAATAATATATAATATTATTCTCTCTCATAAAACCATTTTATTATAAACTTTTGTTTATAATAAATCCATTTTTTAAAATCAAAACCTATTAATTCTTTTTATAAATAATTTAATTCATCTTGAAAAATGATTACAATGAATAGATTATAATAAAGACTATAAACTTTTAATACTTAATTTTTAATTCTCATTTTTATTAAAATATTTTTTTATCTAATTTATATTAAAAATATATAATTATTTTAAAAAAAAATTTGTCTCCATTCCACCAATTCTATATCTTATCATGTAAAGTGATGACAATTTTATACAATTTATTATCACAAAGAAAAGCTATCATTTTTTATTTTAAATATATGTCTAGAAGTATATTTTAATTTTATTCTCCTAAGCTATATTATTATAAGCAATGGCAAAGGAAGTTCCTAAAGTTTTAAGAATAATTAAAAAAACATATTTTGTACAACCTCAAATCATGCAGGCTCATGTTTGTCTCATGCTTTCTCTTATTTAATAATGTATAACGACATCATCATATCTGGGCATTCTTTTTGACAATTTATAATAATAATTTAAAGAACAATCATAAATTAGTACCTTCTCCACGTATTATATTTTAATTTATTTCTTAAACCTTGACTATAAATAATTTTTCTGGAGTTGGGATACATTTTTAGTATTAAATTATGGAAAATTTCGTTACAAGTCACACTCAGTTTTCAATTTAATGGTGCATGTCCGATATGTTAGTTTTTTTCTATCTCCTTCTGAAGATTTATCTCTCTACTTTATTTCTAGAGTTCTTAACGGAGGAGTACATAAATTTCTTTTGGAAAATGATTTGAGGTTACTCAATAAATGTTATATACAATCTTTGTTAGAATTTGTTTTAAGTTGAATTTGAGTTATTCATTAGTAAAATTATTGATTTTCAAATGTAAGAGTAAGTTATAGATTATTAGAATGCTTTATATTTTTGTATCAATATGAACTTTTTAAATAAGATATATGTATTGTCGTCTTTAACAAGTATCAATTATATTGTAAATGAAGAAGATTTCCATAATGTTAGTTTAAAAAGTTATAATTATTTTTTAAATGTTTTATTTTCTTGTTGAAGTCATCAAGTGTACTTAATTTAACATTTGAAATAAAATGTAAACACTAGATTAATTTGGCTTTATCTTATTAGTTATGAGTTTTTTAAGTTTATCATTATACTTATGGATTGGTTCCCAACCTTTAATGGATTGAATAATGATTTTTTTTCAAAAAAAAAAAAGAAATTGTATAAAATGTAAAATCCAAATTATTTTCTCAAAAGAGTGATTTAAGCAACTCCATCACAGGGTTTCTGAGATGATTGGCAATGGATCAAGTTCATAAATGGGACCAGAGGTATCTCTTTCAGGGCTATAGATGTTTGGCTGGCAATAGAGCAATGCCCATGTCATTTTCCCAAGCCAAATATCTAAAATTGTCCCTCTCAAAAAATTCTTGTTGTTTTAGACAAGTTTAAATTTCTTTATGTAAATGCAAGAGTTATAAAAGGATTGATCTCTCTTGACACAAACTAGTGGTCTTAGATAGATCTAAAGCTTAGTATATCACATATTGAGGTAGACTTTAATACTTTCATTTGGTTTTGTCTGAAGGAGTTGTTAGTGATTTTATGTTTTTTATTGGGTTTGATTATTTGCAATCAAGGTTCTAAATGCTAAGAAACATTCTCCCTGTGAAAGTCATCATTTGTTGGGCCCAACATGCCTCATACTTAAACACTTCCATATGAGAACCCTCTTGCTTTAGTATAGCTATTTTTTTCATGTTCTTGCATACTAATAAGACTTCATTTATGAATGTCATTCAAATCGCATAGATTTGGTTTCGTTTATAGTCTCTAGCTCATGAGCTCGACCTGTTTATCACATTCTGGTTTATGTTTGCATCATCAAACTATATTCATCATATAATTTCAAATGGCAAGTAAAATGTGGATTCATGTATCATCAAATTATCCCTCAATATCCTAGCTAGAAGCATTGGCTTTGTATTACATTGTTGATATTTTCATATTTATGATGGTCATGTTTTGTGCGTATTCAATTCAAATTCTAATCTAGATGATCATGCTATTAATTTGAAATGTTTATTTAGTTATTAAAACATTTATATTTAATTTAGAATGATGTTTATCTATTCTAAATCTCCATTAAAAATCAGGGTTTATTTCCATTTTGGGTTTTACTTGTAGCAGAATTCATTTTGAGTTGAAACTGATTTTGCACTTCTCATATTAAGTCTATGTTATTAAATTCTTCACTCAGGCATTATTTGTGCTTTGATATATTTTAGATTTTGACTAACTGATTTTTACCCAAATCTATTTTTGCTTTGACTTTGTTTTCAGAAATGGAAATCCTTCGCAATTAAATATTTTCAAACAACTAAGTAATCTTAATGTTTTTGAGTCCCCAAGATTGTGCCACTTAGCACCATCCTAAGAACTCTGTGTGATGACAGGTTAATGCCCAGGAGAAGTGAGAGCCATCCATGTGTCAAAACCCTACTAACCTGGAGGTGACATTAGTAGAGTTCTTTGTATGGTCATTATCGGGTGAGTGAAGTAGTGAGAATTATCCATGTGTTGAAATATCACTAACCCAGAGGTGACATTAGAAGAGTTTATTATATGGTCATTATCGAGAAAGCAGATCATCGAGAACCATCCACATGTCATCATCGTGTTAATTTATAGGTGACATTAGTATACTTCATTATACAGACAATGTTGGGTGAGTATAGCAGTAAAGGTCATCCATTTGTCATCATCTCGCTAACCTAGAGGTGACATCAACAAACATCCTTGTACGGTCATTATCGAGTGAGTAGAGTAGTGAGAGCCATCTACATGTTAAAATATGGATAGCATAGAGTTGATGTCAATAGAGTTTATTATACAATCAATATCAGGCAAACAAAACATTGAGAGTCATCCATGTGTTATCATCCCACTAACCCAAGAGTATACCAACAATGTAAATCTTCGGGCCCTCAGGAGCCCATAATGATGGTAATATTGAACCCAAAATGATGTGTCTTCAGAAAAGCTATGAAGATAGTGAAGGAGAAATAGTGGAAACTCAAAAAGGTAACATGTGACAAATAAGTAGACACAAAAGCATCCCTCAGCATACTTTGATTACCAAGGCAAAGACCAAATGATGGGCAAGTAATGACGTGTTGATTGAAATCAAACATTGAGTAGATGAGAATAGGTTACTACAAGATATAAACTTGAACATTTTAAGATCATTCAAAACATAGAATCAGTTGAAAAGGATGTGTATCACTGATCACATACGTTGTTCACAACAAGGCAAAATGAAAGTGGATATGACATTACCCAAGAAATTGGTGAAGAGCTGGGTAAATGAAGAGGTCAAAATTGAGAAAGTTGTTCACAATTCCAAGGTCGAGTCAACCCAAAGGATAGGGATATCATTAAGTTTATCAAGATAACTAAATACATCTATTTATAGATGGGAGTAATCTATTATTTGATATTACCTGGGTATCAACATTTAATAGGAAATGACACATATGGAAGGAGCTTTGTTGTCTTGGGAATAAACATAAACATGTGGAATGGACGAAGCTAGAGTAAAGATCCAACAACTTTATCATTGAGATTCATTTTTAGTGAGGTGCCTCCCCCTATTTGGATCGATGATTAGTTAGTGAAAGAAATTAAACACCAGAGAGTCCCTACTATTCATGGAAAAATTGGAGTGTGTTAGAGATTAAATCCACTTCCATACTGCAAGTTATACCTGTAAATTATGTCATGATTGGATCATTATCCTTCCTTGATGTGTCATCATAGAAGACTAATAAATAATTAGTTATTCCCTTTAATGTTTGTATCAAGAACATTTAATTTATGGTTATACACCACAATGAAGATGAACTAGCATTGTCTATTAAAACATCATTATTTGCTATTATAAAGGGTCGACAAATTAGATCCCAAAATGCTATTAGAATAATGTTAGGATTACACATGTTATTGCCTCATGCTTTTAGATTTTGATTTTCTACTAAGGTCAACACATTTGAGTATAAAACTCTATTGAGATTGATCTAGGATTTCACCCACCCTTCTTACTAGTTATATCTTGATGGTTTTCCAAAGGTCTTGATTTGAGAGTAATTTATGCAAAAAAAATTTATTATATTATTGGTAGGTAAATGGATATACAATTAGATTGTGCAACAACTAGTTTAATTAGATTTGAGAGTTGGTTCTATTTATTTTGAGTCTTACATTAGTCATGGTGTGAAAATAGCTACAAGCTAGTGAACTTGCTTTCTTTGAATAGTGTTCTAAATTTTATGTTCACATATTATTCCTTGGAGTCTTGCTTATTGTGGGGTTTCAATTTTTACAATAGTTAGATTAGATGCCCAATGATTAACTACAAACCATAATAATCTAATTTTTGAGTATTGGAAGACCTATCTCAATCAAAGGCTTATCTCTTTTCTATTCTACTCTTCCCTCTATTTTACATTTTTTTAATGAGAAATGATTTACTCATTTACATTGTAAATAGCCCAGTGATAGAGGAACCAACAATGAGACATTGAATATCCAGAAGAAAATATTTGAACTTTTAGTGGAAACAATTGTAGCCTACCCATGCTATAATATTTAAGAAGTTTCTTGGCCCTTGGATCACTGGTAGATCCTAAAAACAAAATGACTTTTATTGCACGAGTTGACTATTTTTGTTCATACACACGTAATTCATAATTGTGTTTGAGTCCATCATAATTTCAGCTTAACACAACACTCATAAGTTGAATACTCCATTGTGATTTTCCCATCACACCGATCATTTTAAGGGGTATTTTTAAAAAAATTGAAATTTTAATAGAAAAATAATCATGCTTGCATCTTAAACACACTATTTAAAAAAATCACTTCTATGAAAATTACACCATTGTGATCTTCTTTAAAAACCGATCAATTTAACATATAACTTCATTCAACTTTTTCTAGCAGCCCCCATGCCCCACCTTCATGAACCCCTTGGTAAATGGTTATTACTTGTGTCGACACCATGGCCCATGACTTTGCATAATTTTAGATGGAAATTCAATCCCAACTGTCTAACCTCAATAATCACATGTCTAGTCTCCATACTACAATTTTCTCATTCACACCTAAAGAGGATATTTAATCATATGGTAGTTATTATTCTAAAACAACATTCCATGACCTTAAATAAAAATTTCCCAAATTTAATGGCATTGAACCCACTAACTGACTCTAGCATGCAAAAAAATATTTCAGCTTACATCCTAGTACTAAAAGAGCCTCTATTACTTTATTCTAAGTAGAGAAAAAAGATGTTCAAGGATACCAATGGTACTGCAAGTCACATCCCAAATTAGATTGGACTAAATTTTCCAAACTCTTGTTAATGTGTTTTGATCCTAGTGCCTATGATGACTTCATAGGGGCATTGACTAAACTTCATCAAACTAACATTGTGTGAGAATATCATATAGAGTTCAAAAAACTAGCGAATCAAACTAAAGGCCTCTTTGATGATTTTTTCAAATGTTGCTTCATTAGTGAACTCAAGGATGTGCTTCAATCTAGGGTTAAAATGTTCCACCCTTACACAATGATGTAAGCCTTGGGTTCAACCAAGCTCTTCAAAGAAAAATTCACCTCACAATGTCACAATTCTAATTGGGCACCCTCCAATCCATCTTCACTCCAACACCCCCACAAACCCCTTCTCAAGGCAACCCCCATCAAATGTCTCATAGAGGTTTAAATGCATGCATGCCATAAAAATGGGTTATGTTACAATTGTGATGACAAATGGGCTAGGGGACACAAATGCATCGAACAAAAATTATACTTGCTTGATGTTGATTCCCCACTTGATCCATAATAATGCGAGTATAACATAAATGAGCTAAAATAGGAAGATAATGATTCCAAGCCCTTAGATTCACATCCTAAAATATCCATACATGATTTGGCAGAGATCACCACTCCCCAGATAATGTGTGTCAAAGGTTGTTTTCAAGAAACAACCCCTTACCATTCTTATTGATTCTAGAATCACTCTAATTTTATTGAATCTCAAGTGGCTAAGCAAGTAGACTATTTTTCACACCCTTGTTCTATTTTTGAGGTGATGATTTCCAATGGGGGAACATTACCATGCAAAGGAAAGTGTCACAATGTTCACATTTTGGTGGGTGACTATAACCTTAAGACTAACATGTTTTCTTTGTCTTTAGGCAAATGTGATGTTCTAAAATCCTAATGGTTATGAACTCTTGGATGTATTCTTTGATATTTTTTTGAGCTATGGATGATTTTTTTATAGAATGGACATCAATAAACACTAAAAGGCCGTCTTCCTATATCCATTAGTGTTATCATCTCTCACCACATGGAGAAACTTCTCAAAAGGGAATCGTACAAAATAATTTTCCAACTATTTTCTCTTCACATTGCTTCACCCATGGATTCTAGCTAACCATCAAACTTGCACAATTTTGGTCAAGCATGCAATAATTTTTTAGGAACCAATAGGATTGCCACCTCACAACCCTAAAGAACATCACATTCAACTTCTTATAAGTAATTTATCCCCTATCATTTTATCCATACTACTACCCATTTCATCAAAAGGTCAAGATTAAAAATATGGTTCACAACCTCTTATAGACAAGAATCATTCAACCCAGCACTAGCCCATATTCTTCACCAATCTTGTTCATTCATAAAAAATAGCTCCTAACAACTTTGCATTGATTATCAAGACTTTAAAAATCTCATGATTAAGGGAAAAAATATATTCTATTAATAAATTAACTTCTTAATGAACTACATGGTACAAAAAATTTCTCCAAGTTAGCCCTGTGCTCTGGCTATCACCAAATCTATAATCACAAAGTTGACATTACAAAAATGATTTTTTACACACATGATGTTCACTATGAGTTCTTGGTCATGCCATTCAGGCTTACAAATTCCCCCTCCACATTCTAAGGCTTAATGAACCAAGTTTTCTGCCCTTTATTATAGATGTTTATCTTGGTCTTCTTTGATCACATCCTCATCTATAGTCAAACATGGGATGATCACCTCAACCACCTTGACACAACCTTAGGAATTACTGATAAAAACCACTTTTGTGTCAAACATTCTAAATGCTATTTTCAGCACCTAGAGGTCGAGTACTTGGGACATATTATTACATCTGAAAGTTTTCATGTTGACCCCACCAAAATTGAAGCTATGATAAATTGGTTGACACCGAAGACACTCAAAAGTCTACAAGGATTTCTTGGCTTGATAAGGTACTACTAGAAATTTATCAAGGATTATAGAAAAATTGTAGCTCCATTGACAATTATGCTCAATAAAGACTCATTTGTATGGTTAACAACATCTACCCAAGCATTTGATAGCCGTAAACAAGCAATGTGCACCACACCAATCTTGGCCATGCTTGATTTCTCTAAGACATTTGATATTGAGTGTGATGCATGTGGCATGGGTCTTGGTGATGTGTTCATGCAGGAAGGATGTCCCATTACCTTCACTAGCAAGGTCCTCATTAGTTAAAATTTGGCATGCTCCATGTATTTCAAAGAAATGATGGATATCCTCCATGTAGTCAACAAACAACATCCATACTTGGTTGGATAACACTTTTGCATCAAAACTGACCACCAAAGCCTTAAATATTTTTTAGAGCAACGAGTATATTCTATATCAACAAAAATGTGTTTTTAAACTCATGATGTATGATTATGAGATCACATACATTTAAATGAAAATTAAAACTTGGTGATCAATGCTCTCTCTCACCAGGTTGAAGAACAAGCATGACTATGTACTATCTCAATTTCAATTTTTACATTGCTTCATGATCTTCAACAAGAATAACATCATGACATGCCCACCCAACAACTCATTCTTCAAATATTTGTTGATTGTTTTGCTAAAACTCATTATACTTGGGATGACCACACATTATGATATAAAGTTAATCCTCTATTAATTACTAGCTCCAAATTTAAATAGACCATTTTGTATGAGATGCATGCCTCCCCTTTAGCAGGTTATTCAAGTTTTTTGAAAACATACGAGCGAGTCTGCCACAATTTCTTTTGGCCTAGAATTAAGCATGATATCAAGAGGTTTTTACCAAAATGTGATACTTGCCAATGCAATCAAGGGGAAACAGTCACACTACCTAGTTTACTGTAGCCAATACTAATTCCTTAACATATTTAGATAGACATTTCAATTTATTTGATCAAAGGTCTCCCAAAATCTGGTGGAAAAACAATCATTATTGTAGTGGTGGATCACCTTTCCAAATATGCTCATTTATGTGCTCTATCTCATCCCTACACTGCTTCCACCATAGCCTAGGCATTTTTTGATCAAATATTCTATCTTCATAGTGTTCCCACCTTTTTGTCTCAAATCGTGACTCCACCTTCATGAGTCATTTTTGGCAAGAACTCTTCAATTGCCTTGGTACAACTCTAAAAATGAGTTTAATATATCATCCATAGATTGATGGCCAAATAGAGATTATCAATAAATATTTAGAAACCTATAGATGTTGTTTTCTCATGGAACAACAACATCAATGGGTAAAATGGTTGCCTCTTATAAAATGGTAGTACAATACATCCTAATAGATAGACACCAAGATAATCCCATGTGAGGTTATCTATGGCCAAACTCTACCCTCTCTTATATCATATATACTAGGCAACTCTCTAGTACATGCTATTAATATACCATCAATACATGTGACAATATCCTTCACCTCTTGAAGGATAATCTCCACATGGCACAAAATTTCATGAAGTAGCAAGTAGACCAACATCACTCTAAATGATCCTTTCACCCTGAATATATGGTTTTCCTTCACCTGTAACTTTACATAAAATCATCTTTGATGTTGAAAAGCCACTAAAAATTAGCTCAAAAATTTTATGGGCCTTATAAAACTATCCATCGGGTTGGACCTATCACTTACAAGTTGGAACTCTCACCTTCATCATGGGTGCACCATGTTTTTAGGTCCAACACTTAAATAAGGTCATTGGTTAGAATGTCCACACCAAGATAGTGCTTCCAAGACTTGATGCAAAAGGATCTCTCCTTTTACAACTTAAATCTATCCTCAACAGTCACTCTCATCTACTCTTCAATCAAGTCATCATGAAAGTTTTAGTACAGTGATATGGGATGCAACCAAAATATGCTACTTGGGAACCTCTTCTTTAAATCCAAAAACAATTTCCTCATCTAAAGCTTTTAAGGGGGAGGGCATGTTAGTACCCTTCATCCTAACCATCCTTTTGTAATTTGATTCTTTTATAAAAATCTACAAATGCATATGCTTTATAAGATGTCCTTAAATCTCATTGTAGAATAGTGGAATGTAATAGTGGAATAATCCCACAGTCATTGGGAGTAGTAGTTATCTAGTGATAGATTATTATAACTATGACTAAAGAATAGCATTAAGGCACCCACAAATTATATTGAATTGAGCTTTATCAAAGGAGGTTGCCCCCTTAAAGAGGCCAACGATTCTCCACTTTTACTATTGTAATATAATTCTGCTTCTTTTGAATTAATGTATTTCTACTATTTCTGATTTATTTCATATATTTGTAATTTAATCCTAACTTCAAGAACGATCCTATAGGAGCATGAAAAAAAATTGTAGCACATTTTAAAAAATTGCTAGCATTAATTCCTCATACCAATGAACCAAGTTCTACCATTCAAATTTATCTCTTTAATGTTTCCATTCATCCAAAAATTTGTTTCATCTTGATAAGAAATTAAGTATGTGATGTCGAAGATGCACAATAACAAATAGTTAAAATTGAATATGATATGATTCTATCTTATAAACTAAGGACACATGTTGTAAAATCTCTTCCAAACACCACAATTAGTGGATGCACAATGGAGTACATCATGAAGAAATAAAATTCATCACAAAGGATTCACATCCTCCATAAAAGGCAATTCGAGAGATAATTCCTAACCATACACAACAAAAATGCTGTCAAAATCTCTTAGTTGTTTTAATTACAGAATTTTCAAAGAACAATATTTGTCTTTAGAAACTGTGATTGAACCACATGATAGAAAAAGTGTTGAAATGTAGCATTTACATTTTTAAGTCAATGATGATGAGTCAAAGATATTTATCTATGATGAAGAGAACAATACTCTTTCAACTCCCTATGAAAATGATGCTCATTGTATACCCAATCATAAAATCTAATGGTATATTCCACTTTTTTAACATTTGAAGGATCTTCCAACAACATCTTTTATGAGGAAGAAAACAAAATTAGTTCTTCGTCAATGTTTCATTATTCCTTGGGAATGTAACACTTCGATGAAGTTATTAAAGATGATCTTCATATATTTGACTTTTCCTACCTATGCTCATTCCTGTAGATGGAAATTTTCACTTCAGAGTTTGATAAAGTACACATCAAAATAGAGGAGTCAATAATGATAAAAAATGAAGAATATGTGCATGAAGAACACCTGGTGAATAATATAGTGGAAAGAAAAATAAAGGATCAATTTGAAATGATATTAGATTATGAAAATATATCCTCGGCTAACTAAAGACATGGAGATGAACCAAAATAAATTTATCTCCCAATATATATGCAACTTGAATATGAGACATTCAAAATTATTGAAGAGATTTAAGAAGTAGCTCTACAAGAAAATGTTAGAAATGATCTTATTTTTTCAAAAAAAAATTAAAATTATCTTTGTGCTAGTCCCTATAGATTCACTACAATACCCAACTTCAATCAGATTTCCCATCCCAAATAGGAAAGATCCTACTAAATTTTTCTCCATCCACCTTCATGTCATGATAATATTATTTTTAATCTTTCTTATAGAGGAAAATCTATCATATGGGCGTAGACTTAAATCCAAAATGTGATCAAAATTTTGTTTTGTCCTAAGATGTGTCAAAATCCTCATCTTACCTGCTCATATGAAGCTCTTGTTCAGGGTCATAATTATTCTGTTAGGGAATAGTTAGTCCTCACAATAATTTGTACATCATAATAATTCATTATTATAAATATTTAGTTTTTTCGAATATATTTGGTTAATAATATATTGTTGTTAGTTGTATTATTGTTGTTAGTTACTATAATATTACATAAATAATTTTGTTATTATCTATGTATAAGAGTTTATAGGTTTGTGAGTATTAATAAGGTGTGAGGAGCGATTCTTGGTGATGTGATTCACCTTGTTTATAGGAAAGGCTTTTCCTATATAACTATAAAACTCATATGGATTTGTATCAGAGTGTATGAATAATATAATATAGTTTCATGTTTAAATATTTCCTATATTTGGCTCTTTCATTTTCTATGATTCATGCTTAGATCTGCACCAGTATTATCATCTAGTATCAGAACATGTGATTTTGCTAATGGATCAATGATTTTTTATAGGGGAAGCAATTTTGTATTTCCCCAAATAATGAAGAGAAAATTTTAATTTTTTCATAGAGTCTATAGCAAATAAATAGATCTGGTTTACATCACAAAAAGAAAGGAGGATGTTCTGACGATATTAATGGTTACTTCTATCTGTGCATAGATAATACCAGATCAAGCATTTATAATTTTTTTGGCACTTAGTTCTAATCAATCTGGCCATGATTGAACAATGCTATTCATACAAAGCCTATGTATGTGTTAGTTCAATCTAAAGGTTGAAGTGAAGTCATAAAAATTATTTTGAAGGCTCTACTTGAAGCCTACTAAAATAATTTACCACTTGTTCCTCATGGTCCATAGAGCTAAGCCAATAGAAAGTGTGGCATATACAAATAAAGAGGATTATTTAGTGTTATATGCAATCTCTACATATTGATTGTTATTGAAATCCATGTGATTTGGATGCTTGAAGCATTGAAAGGTGTTATATTGACATGTATCGCTACTCAGCTTTCAACTTAGTAAGGCAGATCCAAATAAACAAGATCGATGACATCCTAGCCTTGGTGATTTAAGTTTATATATTCTAATCCTATCCTCATGTGGTCTTCATATGACATGTCCTCGATCTTGAGATCTCAATAGTCTCTAAAACTATTTTGAACAGCGTTCAACTTCTTTTTACATTCACCACCTTTCACATGCATGAAGCTAAATGCATCTTCCAATAATAAACCTGAGTGCCAGGCAGTTCCATCTTAAGTCCAATTGTATTGCTCCTCATTTGAATCGTGCTAATCAAAACCATATTTCAACCTGTGTTAAAAATATACTATGCCTATCGTTTCAAGGAATCTGCATTTTAGGTATTTTATATAATGGTCTGTTAAGTTTTAATATTAAAATTTGATGTTAAGTTATAAATTCATAATCTAGTAATTAGAGTCTTATGTGAGTTGTGTGATTATCTTAGGCATGCAAATATATGTTTAATGTTATTCAATTCAAAAAGTCAAAAATGAGTCATATTTTTGAGTTTAGAATTGTCTTTTTTAATTTTAGTTTTATTTCTTTTAAAATAAGATTTAATTATAGTCTATATTTTATGTGTGTGTTTGTCATTAAAAGTAATAAGTTTTGAGTCAATTATGTCATTTTATATTATCAAAAGAGTCATATTAGAAATCCAAAGTGTTGATCTAAATTTATTTATATTGTCAAAAATGAGTCAAGTTTTAAGAGTCAATCAGTCGTCAAAGTCAAAATCTTTTGTTGTAAAAGATGCACTATCACTTATGTGCAATGTCCTAATGTCAAATGTGTCAGTATTATGGTGGGGACCCTATTTCAATCAAAGTGACATGAAATGAGCTTTATCATCACTTTAACTGAGTAAGGAGAAACCTATTAGAGGTTGAAGGTAGGAGGTTTTTTACACCTCTCATTAACCACTAATAAAGGGGTGCTTCTTGCACTAGTGGCATGTATATATATTATACATTTTCAATATGTGTGAAAAATAAAAGGTGATTTTCCTATTTTCTCACATAGGGATTGCATAAAAAAGGTGTTTAGAAGAAACAATAATGTGGCAATAGTTAGGAAAGCAGCTACTATAGAGATCCCGTGACTACCTTACTTCTTTATGAAGATAATTCATAAGTGACACATCTGTATGGTCACATAAAGTAAATGTAGGATGTGTTCCTTTTCATATTAGTGGTCTTATACAACAAGATCATGTTATTAATATGTATACCTAAAAGTATGTGATGGCATACAATTCTATTTTATCTAGTTCTTGAAGGCAAGAGTGAAAGTTGAACATAGGATTCCTACTGGTAAGTTCCCATATTTGGTTGATGTAGTTCCCTTTACATGGTTGGTGGTTGATACATGTATGAGGTTCCCACCATAGAGGAGGTTCCCATGATTGGTTGATAGTGTTCCCGTTTCTTGATTGATGGAAGATGTTCTTGTTTGAAGTTCTCACACTAATTCTATTTATGTGTTCTCAATAGTGAATGGTTGATAATAAGTTGATGTGTTCTTTCATTACTTTCATTAAGTTCTGTGAAACACAAATTTCCATGGAAGGCCTAAAGGGGGGAATGTTAAGTGATATTTAGTCCTCACAGTAATTTGTAGAACATAATAATTCATTATTACGGATAGTTAGTTTGTTAGAATATATTTGGTTAAGAATATATTGTTAGTTGTATTATTGTTGTTAGTTACAATAATAGTATGTATATAAGTTTGTTATTATTTATGTATAAGAGTTTATAGGTTTGTGAGTATTAATAGGGTGTGAGGAGATATTCTTGGTGATATGATTCACCTTATTTATAGGAAAGGCTTTTCTTATATAATTGTAACATTCATATGGATTTGTATCAGAGTATATGAATAATATAATATATTTTTATTTTTAAATATTCCTTGTGTTTGGATCTTTATTTTTCTATGATTTGTGCTTAGATTTTCACCAACATTATCATATTCAAACCCATTAATAGATTGTATAATCCTTTTGTTCTCCTTCCTGTATGCAATCAGAAATGCATCATGTCTATAAATCAATCCTAACTCAGAAGAGATAGATCATACCATACACTTCCGATTGGGGACACATTAGATAATTGGGAACATGACCAATATGGGGATCCACTAAAATTGATTAGGGGATCTATTACCATAATACACTATGATATGGAAGGTTCCAAAACTTCCAATCAATCACAATAATTCAATAACCTCAAGGGAGTCCTATGTTTTGATATCTCACTAAACTACAAACAAGTAAAGCAAATATAACATAGTGTTCACCAAAGCTTGTGGCACAAAGTGGGGGTTATAATAATAAAATTAAACATGCATAAGATACATATACTCACATCAATGTATACATAATCTTAATACATGGAAGAGAAGTACAAATGTATATCTATCTACTCTTACAAAGGAAGAACAAAATTAGAAATACTTACCTTTGAAGATGAACCCACTGAGCCTCAATCTCTCCCTTAGCCAAGGTGCTTCACAAGAGGTTGTTTTGGTATGTAAGGATGACAAGGGAAAATTATATCTGGGCTACATAACCTATCAATGCATCCAAAAGACTTCTCCATAAGACAAGATCTGTATCTCTAAAGAAAGTATGAAACCCTAAGCTTGATCCTCAAATATAATGGTGGATACGCAAATGAAAAATAGCTCTTACTTCTTCTTATATTTTATACATAATGGTGAAATGAAATTGTATATATAGGTGAATTTAACGCTAAACCCTTCCAAAAAATTTGGCCGATAGGGTCGACCCAATCAACCTAGCATAGTTTTGGATAATAATTCACTAGGTCATGGGCTAGGTCAGCCAAGAGCCGACCTATACCCTAAGTGAATTTTTAACCAAAAATACACAAGGTCATCCTAGTCAACCTAGTATAAGGAAATTGAGGCTAAAAATTATATAGAGTCGATAGGGTTGACCTAGTACAGTGAACAGTCAAAAGGGGGTCAAGGTTAGGAAAAGGGGGACAAAAAGTGGTAAATGATTAGAGAGTGTTTAATAGAGAATAAAAAGCTTAGGGATAAATTTTTTATGAGACAAGTGTGTAGATAAAAATTGGTAAAAGGGATAACAATCCTACAAAGCACCAATGGTCTACCCACCCATTTCCTGGTGTACCCCTTAAGGTGTGCACTCAAAGAGATTAAGACTCAATGGGTTCCTATAAGATATAAAGTGTCAGTAAGTGATAAAAGTTTGAAAACATTATGTGTATACATATGCCCTACTTAAATTCATCACGTGTGACATGATTTCAAAACAAGATTGTGCTTCAGGAATAGAACATGATAACACAATGTTAATGCTAATACAATGCAGTAAGGAGAAAATAAGATAAATGAAAAGATAGAATTGAAAAACACATACCTTTATTGACCTTAGTTTTTTAGATAAATAAGGAGACTACGAGATAAGTGAAGGTATCCAATGTGAAGAACATTAGGTGAACCTATAGAGATTAGTGCAAAAATAGCCAAAAATTTTAAAAAATAGAATATAAGCATATAGTAGTGGAAAATATTCTCTATGTTGTCATGATTCTAAAACATTTTATGGTTTGAAAAATGGAGTAGTAGAAACAAAGATATGGGTAAAATAAGGAATCTAATGGAAAATGTAAGGGATCAACAAGTAAAAACAACTAGGTTGACCTAGTCGACCTAGTAGGCTAAAATTTTGCAAAATCCATATAACTGCCCTGGTAGGTATGTGCTGACCTAGTGTGTTTTCCAAACTATCGACTTAGTATATGACTACCGACCTAGTAGAAAAATCTATTCTGCTAACTTAGTACTAAGAGGGGAAAAAGTAAAAGGTTGACTTAGTTTGTGAAGCCAACCTGGTCAAAATAAAGAAATTTTGGTCAACCTAGTGTTTGACTAGATGACCAGAATAGTATGAAATGCATGAAATAGGTCAAAAGAGTGCTAGAAAGGCCCAAAATGGTTGAATGATGGCTAAAATGGTTGAGTAGGCTAAAAAAAAGTTAAATTGATAAAAAATGAATAAATTATGGAAAATTAGGCTTGTTAAGGCAAGTTTAGAATATTGAAGGCAAATGAATGACAAAATGATGGCAAATGAATGAAAAAATGATGGCAAAGGAATGGAAAATGATTGTAGAACATAGTAAATCACATTGGAAATCATGTAAAACATAAATGGAAAGAAGGAATGTAGAACATACTACATCACGTTGGGAAACATGTAAAAAATGAATGACAAATAGGAATATCAATGCAAGATAAATCTAATAAAAATATGGAAGTAAATGATAAGTAACCCCATGTAAGATAAACATGTCAAATCAAACATAAAGAAAGTAGGAATGATTAAAAATGAATTGTAATTCAAGATGTAAGACAAAAATTGATAATTCATACATGAAGAGAAACATGTAAGAATTCCAAATGTCATATGTAAGACAAGTGAAGTCCACATAAATCAAATAATAATATGATGGAGAAATGAATACCAAAAGCATTAAAGGATGATAACTCAAACTTAGTGCTTGTTCTGAGATGCAATGTAAGAAAACACAACCACCTAATGACATGACTAGTATGACAATGAGATGGTGTGGTAAGAAAATGGTGTAAGGGTGTTTGTGATGAAGTTTTGGTCCTATACAAGGTCTTACAATGCAATGCATAAACTATAAACCAAGAGGCAAAATAAGGTAGATGTGATCAAGGATGTGATTAGCTAAAAGTAATATCCAACAAAGGGAATATAAGGAAAATATGATGTAAATAAGGAATGTGAGGCACCATATGGGTGATGTGAACATCCTTAGCAAGAATGAAACACAGTAGGCAAGTGAGAAAGGCTAAGAACTATCAACACCAAGGACTGAGGACATTTTGACAAATGAACACAAAGCTTAGGATAATAAGTGAAGTATATAGATCATCCCATGAAGGCTATATGCATGAAAAGTAAAATGGACCTACATTCCCATAACATGTTCCCCATTCCTCAAGACCCCATATAGAGTCATCAGTCTGCTGTGAAGATTGGGTACTTGCATGAGAAAGAAGGTGGCACTAAAAAAAAAATTCTTCTTTTCTAATCTACTGGCCTATCACACCCCAATGGACCTTGAATCTATTTTGAGGTCAAATGTGGAGTTTTATATTTGACTAGAAGAAGGACATGTGCTTAGAATCATGTCTTTTAGTGTGATTTGACTTTTGGATCATTGCCTTTTTTTTGTATTCTATGATTTGGATTTTAACTTTCTTGATGGATTTTTTCCTATTCCTCTTCCATACAGATTTAGAAAACCAAACATGGGTGTTAAAGATGACAAACACAAGAGAGTTTACACTTGGTCATTAGAGAAAAGGACCTAAATACCAAGGTGTCTAAAAACTCCTATACTTGCCCACAAGTAAGTGTGCAATCTCAAAGTTGATCAATGTGAACCTCAAATGAAAAGAAATAAGGAAAATATGGGGATCATGAGAGATCCATCTATGTAATAAGTGATACAATGATGAATATGCTTGTAGCCAATCACAAAGAGGTAAGATAGTGATATGAAAAGGATGGGTTTATGCTTATGATAGTCATGTCACTAGAAAAACCATCCTACCCTACCATGGATCTAGCACAAGAACCAATGAAAGTAGTAGTCATGTTAAAAAGTGATTTAAAGATGTTTTAATGTGGTAATTTGTGAGTAAGGATAGGTCCTATCCATGGTCTTACACTTCAAATCACAAGGTGAACACCAATGAGGTGAATGTTAAATAAGTAAAAATAATAATCATAAAGATACCAAGGTAAAGAATGACATAAAAAGACAAAAATGAAAGAGATATATAAGGACCAAAATGAAAAAAAATGCCAAATGTAATGTGTAAGAAAACCAAAGAACCTAAAGGTGAAAATGATGATGCTAGTAAAATGAAACTAAAAGAAGTATAGTGTACAAAAAAAAATAAACATGAGACAAAAAATAAATAAATAACAAGAAAGATCTATGATAACATCTATATCAAACATGAGCATGTGAAAATACAAGTCTATAAGTCTCGAAAGGTTTCTTGAAGCTGATTTTGGTTGTTATTATGCATTATAGAATAAGAGTGGGCATCGTAAGATGCCCCAAAGGGTAAGTGGATGTAGGGATGGGCATCATAAGATGCCCCAAAGTCTGAATGGACATGTGGATGGGCATCACAAGATGCCACAACTTGTAAAGTGGAGTGAGGTAACATGTAATCATTAAAAATATTTGTATTGGGTCAGTAGGTGCATTTGGAGATAGGTAAATGTGTTGGTTTGTTAGATTTTAACGATGTTAAATTTGACATAGGATTTGTAGATGTATGAAGAGGTAAAGGAGGTATATGAGGACCATGTATGATATGATTTGGAGTAGGCATTTGAACTAGGTACTCTTTTCGTTCATGTGACCTTAGAGGTTGAGGATCAATGGATGCAACAATATGTTTAAATTTTTTCATGTTAGCTATCTCTTTCTTATTGGTGTAGGAAGAAGAATCAACTGTGGTTTGAACAAAATTAGTGGATGAGGTGTAGGTATGGGAAAATTTTTATTGATCATTAGGTAGTTGATGTTGATGTGATTGTGGTTTTTAGATTGAATTTGAGAAGCTTGAAGATAGTCTTGATAATGTTGTTTTGTGAGAGTATCAAGATTGAAATGTAGACCAAACAAGGAAGAAAGAAGAAATCAGTGAAGATCAAGACAAGACTCATGAGAATGACCTATAGTAGCATGCCACCAATAAAATTTATCAAGATTTTACCATTTTGGAGGAGGTTTAGAAGGATCAAAGCTCATGGGTTTAGAGGGTGGCAATTTCTTCTTAAGTTGTTCTAAACTCAAGAGAGGGTGGGCTAGGTTAAAATTGGTTGAATTGGTTGCTCCATTTTGAGGTTGGAGAGGCTTGGATGAATCAATGTTATGAGAAGATGATTGAAAAGGTTATTTAGTAGTTATTTGAGGTGTTTCAAATTGATTCATAAGAAAGTCTTATCTTTTTGCTTGGTCCAAGGCTTCTTCCAAAGTTTTAGATGAAAAGATTCAAACTTTGTATTGAAGGGGAGGTTTAAGAGTAGTAACAAATAGTTTTAAAAGAGTATCATCATTCATGTTATGGTCCACTTTATGAGTGGGATACTTCCATTGTTTGATGAAAGTATGAGAAAATTCATTAGAAAGTTACTTGGCATTGATGAAATGTCTAAGGTAATTTTTAGGAAGGTCATCATTTTGGAATTCCTTCACTAGGTTATTGACTAAATCCTCTAGTTGTGAGATGGAATGTCTAGGAAGTTGGTTGTACAATTCAAGTGCATCACCAAAAAATGTTTTGGCTAAGAGCTTGGTGGTAGCAAAGATGTTAGTTTGGACCCATTTCTTATTGAGATTACCAAAATACTTAAGAAATATAGTAGGGTCCTTAGTCCCTCTATATGTGATAGTTGGAGAAATGTTTCCAATATCTATGGATGCAATGAATGGAGTTAAAGGTTCATTTTGAAGATGTCGAAGCATTTTGGTATTTATTGGAGGTTGAGGGATGATATTCCTATTGGCATCTCTAAGAGGAGAAGGGACAAAATTTTGATTTAGTTGAGACATGATGACTTGATGTGGTTGACTAGTCACGTGTAATAAATGTTGTTATAGTTGCATTATTTGGGAATGATTAGTTGTTTGTATGATGTTCATTTATTGAACTATTTGAGCAAGAATTTGAGTTTTGTCGATTTGAGGATTTGAAGGTGGGGTATTAGTGTTGTTAGGAAGAAGATTATTTGTAGGTGGAGGATTCCCAATAGTAGTGTTAGTTATCTTAAGTGTGATAGAAGAAGAAGGAAGCTTGGTAAAGCCACCATTCTTGGTAGGAGTGTAAAAAGTATTATCATCAAAGTTTTTGAATAATTGGGAATCATATAGATTATCAATTCAAGTGGTTTCAATAATTTTACTTTGGGAGTTGATAAGTCTTGGTGATCTTGTTATGGGTGTAACAAAAGGATTCTAAACATTGGTTGTAAGAGGTGGAACATAGAGTGAGGTTTGAATATTTGATGTAAATGAGTTGATGATTTTAGGACTTCTAAGTTTAGAAGGTGTAAAATTGGTATAAGGTATATGATTATCATGGTTTAGGATTTGTCTAATAGGATTCTCTAGATATACTATATCATATGGGGTAAATCAAGATTGAGAAGATTTATAACCATGTGATGAAGAGTTTCACCATAAAGAGTTGTCTTCTATGGTGGACAGGTGAGGTAGGAGAGAACAACCCATGTACATTTATAATGGGTTGATACTATCAATAAATAATTTGATAAGAGGCTTCATGATGCCAAGTAGGAGTAAATATTAGGAATCTAGGAGGAAAAAGAGGGACAAAATTGGCCAAAAAGAGGTAAAAGGTTGGCCTAGAGTGAACATGATCGACTGGGTTGACTCTGTACTAAAAAAGGTTGGCCCAAAAGGTACTAAGCCAATTGGGTCAACTTAGTATGCTAATGAGGAAGTTCAAAAAGATACTAAGTCAACCTAGTCAACTTAGCATGCTAAGGAAGAAGTTTTGAAAGATACTAAGTTGACCTAGTCAAGTTAGTATGCTAAGGGGGAAGTTATGAAAGATACTAAGTTGACCCAATTAACTTAGCATGCTAAGGGGGAATTTTTGAAAGATACTAAGTTGACCTAGTCAACTTAGTACACTAAAGAGGAGAGGTGAATCAGTCTGTAAGTGACTATGTCGATAGAGATGATAGTGTTCTGAAATAGGGGAAAAAATTGTAATATACTTTGAAAGCAAGAAATGGAAGTAAACACATAATCAATTGGGTCAATGAGGTTAATCTAATTGAGGCACACAACACAAAAACTTGCACCAATACTGACTAATACAAGTTTTTCCAACACAATATATAATTGAGTAAAGAGAAAGAAATCAAATTGGAAAGTAAAAGGTAAGTAAGTGGTCATCTTGAATTTTGTTAGATTAGAGTATAATTTTAAGTGTGATAAGGAAGTTGGCTGAAATTAAGGAAATAAAAAGCAATCTAAGGATGGTTTCAACACGTTTAGGCTGAAAGGGATCTATATTGGCAATGGTACTAGCTTGGTATGGGGGCCTACCCCTCACTTCACACATCGTAATGATAAGGGTGTTGGGTGCTTAGATAATATATAACATTAACCACGTGTTTATACTTGGCCAAAAAACCAAGTCAACTTCCCCCTTGGTGATGAAATCCAAGTAGGTAGGCCTTGGGTAGATAATTATTAAAATGCATTTTGAATTTTTTTGATTTGGTAGTTTTGCATAAGAGAGAAAATAGTGAAACTAAATGGTATATTAAAAACCACCTAATTAGACTATGTGATCTATTATAAGCATGCAAGCAACAAAGATTGAAATTGTGAGCTAATTGCTATAATATAAGTGTCAATTCCAACTTTGAAACATAGTACAGTGTTGTTTCAGATGATAGTGTATGCAAAGATTATAAAATAGAATTGACAATGTCACTTCTATAATACATAAGTAAGGGTCTGAAAAATAACTATGTCTATAGTGTTAACCTAGTTTTTCAGACAGAAGATAGAATACAAAACTACGTCAATAGGGTTGACCTAGTTGACTGTATAGGGGTAGTTTCAAAGACTACAAACTATGAAAAATAGATCTGTAATGAATAACAAAATTGAAATAGAAGGAGAGAAAGGAACCTTGGTGGGTTGTAGGATGCTTAGGATTGTAAATTTTTTATTTAAAGATGCTTGAAAGTTTTTCCAACTAAGTGGATTGGATCAACCTAGTTCTGTAAAACCCTACTACTAAAGCCTATAAAAATAACTACATCGATAGTGATGACCTGGTTTGTTTTTTAGAAGTCTTGAAATGTATAGAGTCAACAAGGTTGACTTAGTATGCTGATCTAGATATCTGAAAGTGTACAGGGTCAACTGGGTCAACCTAGTAGACTGTACTTGATGAAAAACTTACATAGACAAAATAGAGTCATACTAATACGACTGTGTGTTAAATCTATGCATAGAAGTTAGAACTGTGTTGATACTATCAACCCAATATTGTAAATATATGAAAAATAAAATGATAAAATAATGAAAAATGTGAAATAAAACCTTCAAGGGTTAGATTCACATCAGGTTCACTAGAATGTATGCAATTAGGCATGCAATATGTATATAAATCAATCCTAACTCAGAGAAGATAGATCATACCATACACTTTAAATTGGGGAGACATTAGATAATCAAGAACATGACTAATATGGGATCTTCTAGACCTGATTAGGAGATCTCTTGCCATAATACATTATGCTAGGGATGGTTTCAAAGCCTTCAGTCAAGCACAATCATGCAATAACCCTAAGGGAGTCCTATGTTTTGATATCTCACTAAACTAATAACAAGTAAAGCAAATCTAATCTAGTGCTCACCAAATCTTTTGATACAAAGTGGGGGTTAGAAATAATAAAAGTAAACATGCATAAGAGACATATACTCACATCAATGTATACAATCTTAAACCACTTTGATACAACCTGAAACCACTTTTTAGATATGGATGATGATCACTAGATAAAGTTTTGGGATATAGACAAAACCAACATTCTTAAAATAGTTGATGTTGAGGATGGCCTAATGATATAGCATATACAAATTTGGATGAGGTTGTTCCATGCATAGTTTTTCCAAAGAATGATTCATACAAAATGTCAACATCAAGTGGAAAGGTGAATGCATTCATGACATGTCCTACAAGCATTAAAAAAACATTTGTGATGAATCATTGATCACCATGTAAATTATCTTGACATGGGGTTGTGATAAAATAGTTCATTTTTGGTTTTAAAGTCCATGGGAGGCTTAAAATAATCAACTTGATAATAGACAAAAAGTAACTTTCAAATATGAGCTTATACGATAATTTTGGTGACAAATAAGATAAAACATAAAATGCAAGAGTCAAGTTGTGGGAATAGTCCTCTTGGCTTTCATGTTTACTAACTTGAGTAATCAGTCTGTTAGTACATCTAAAATTGAAATTGAAGGAAGAAAGAAGAGATCCTGCTAACAATTCTCAGCTCTCATATGAATAGAGATACACATATTTGATCTTCATAATGAATTTTGGATAGTGAAACCATCCTTAGATCTCAAGATATGCAGTGAATACTTGGATAAAAATGCTTCTCTAAATTTTTGCAAAGTGTGCATAGGTGTTAATGTCACCAAAGAAAGTGTTATGATCATGAAACTGATGATGGAATAAAATTGACAAATTGTGTTTTTAAATACAATGGGAAAATTTTTCAATACCTTTATGTCTTGTCTTCCTTTGCCTAAAAAAATTTCTAAACACTAATGCATTTATTTGTTGTTTCCACCCATTTCTAATGCACATAATCCATATATTTGCTTCAAGATACATCAATTCTAAATGATTACCGTGAAATGCATATTAATACCTCTCACATTCTCATTTGCTTCCAAAAAATTTATCCAATCAAGCATGATACCTCTTGCACTTCTATTATTGTACCTACCATGATTTGAAAATCATAACAAGTTAAAATTCTTGCCAAGTTAAAAAAATTAACATATCATTCAAAGTATCCAGAAGTGCCTCTAAATCCTGCTTGAATATTTGACCCATTTTTTAAGACTCATGTTATCATTTTTTAGAGGTTTTATGTAGGTGTTGTTCAAGTAATGGACATTGTTTTCGCTACATCATGTACATTCAAAATTTGTTTTAAATCCTATTCAAAGCATTGGAAAGATTATTCAATAAACCATCGTACAATAGGTAGTATTTGCTTATCATAAGTCAGGATTGATTAGAAAATCATTTAGTGTGCTTGTTAAAATAAGTAAGTGAAAAAGCAAGGGTATAGGGTTATCAAAGTAAATGATCTGGCCTAGCAACGTGTGCTCATTTATTAAACGAATGAGATAGGAAAATTGGGTTCCAATTAGCTGGATCAATGCATACAAGTATGCTTTTCACATAGGAATTCATAACAAGGCACCAATTACCAAAGAATCTAGAGTTTTATTGTATTCTACTAGGGAGTACAATCCCAAGCTAGAGAGATTTATTATCATGAAATTGCACATTCGATAACACCTTGAATTTCACTCCTAAAAGGTGATTGGAGGTAAATCAAAGACATGGACATTAATTTTTTTTTCCAAAATAAGGATGTTGACTCTATAGTCTAATGGACAAGGTTAAGTGAACTTATTAAAAAATATTTTCCATCCCAAAATTTGGAACTCTCAGGCTCCTCAATAACTTCCTTGGATTCATCAAGTTCTCTAAATCCCTAAAATTATTGAAATGGTCTAAGGCAAAAGATGCAAAATCTAGTTTTTGTCATATCTTTTACTTATGGGCTCTAATCTAGCTACTATTTAAATCATTGGAAATATATTTTTATGAGGATCACTTTTTCTTCTAGTTTTAAGGTCATAGACTTGATATATTTTGTGTAAAATAATTTTGGAGGTTTTAGCTACAGTTCATATCTCAAGTTCCCAATAGGACGGAAAAACCTAAAATGTCATAACTTTTGCATTTAAAATCATTTTTAGCTCCTATTTGAAGAATTTGATTGATGTTTTGATGAAGATTACTTTTCTTGAAGACTTCAAAGTTCCAAACTTGATAGTTTATGTGTAAAATCATTTAAAATATTTTAGGTATGATTCATACCTCAAAGTTACCAAATGGTATGAGGTATTAATAAGTTCCATAAAAGTTATAAAGTAATTCAATATTATTATCTTATAAATCCTTCAAAAAGGATTTATTTAGAATAAATAAAAATAAGGGCAAACTCAAGTTAATGCTAAGTTAAGTCTTAAGCAAGGTTAAGTAAAAAAGGTAGTTATGTAACCACCTTATCAAGGCATGAAGTATAAAAGGCCTAGAAAGGCATTTGTAAAGTGGTTTAAATTTCACTTTTATCTTAGATCATGGAGAGAACATGTTACAATTTTATGTACAACCAGTTATTTTCTATAAATTTATGAATGGAATGCATCAAAATGTGTGAGTTAAATCTTATAAAAATCCATAAATCCCCATCATATGAGGGTGTTGCCCCTTTCAAATGCAAAGGAAAATCACTAGTAAATTAGTGATTTCTCCAATGTTGCAAATTTTGTGCCACTTCTAGTTGGGTGAGTTAGTGAAAAAATCCAAGAAATCATAGTGACATAAAATATTTCCAATAGTATGGTATTATTTTATAACTATGTGGTTTCTTTAGCATGTGATTTTTTATCCTTCGTAGAAGGTATATCCTCTTTTCACCCATGACACAAGAAAATTTTCAATTTCTGTGGAGCCTTGTGTACCATCATATATTCATATTCAATTTTTTTTTTGAATAAAGTTATATGGAATTTATGGCCATACATGTATCTGATATCAGCACTCTTGATACATATACCATGCCTTAGGCAAAGGAGCTAAGATACATTGAAAAATATGCAATTGGTACCTTGGCTCAATTATGTAAGTAGTAAGTAGATATCCAAATTCATTATAAATCATCTAATTTGTCATTATTACATTCCCTCTACCATTATATCTGTTTATGGTTGTTCATTCAATAACAAGGATGTGAAATCCCTTTGTACATAGTTCTATGTCAAACACATATGGTCAACTCCATATTACCCTCAAGGCAATGGCCAAGTTTAGGTGTCTAATAAGACTATTGTAAAAATTATTAAAAAGATAGTCTATAATTTTGGACATGATTGGAATTTAAAATTATTCCCTGACTTATGGTCTTACCATACTAATATCTACATGCCTACAGGTGCAAGACCTATTCCCTAGTCTTTGGCTCAAAAGCCTCTTTAAATATTTAATTATAGGGTATAATTAATGATGAGGAGTATGGATTAGCTAGGCTAAAAGTACTGAAACTCTTGGATGACAAATGGCTAGGCACTTTGAACCATCTTAAAGCATATCAAAATCAACTACATTGTAGTTATAACAAACATATCATTCCTAGATACTTTGAAGTTGGTGATCTCATATTGAAAAAGAATCATAAAAACATGAGAAGAAAGGCAAACTTGAGCCAAATTGGTTGGGTCCTTTCATTATCATAGTAAACTATGGTTTTGGAGCATACAAGCATC